>JAODOY010012334.1:0-28139 GCA_025399855.1 Forbesichthys papilliferus | reverse complement strand
ATATACACACACACACACAAACATGTGCATGCACTCTGGGCATTAATAGGTGTGGGGTTTCAGTAAATGCTTCAATTTAGAATCATCTTCAGACAAAATTAGCCTAAAAATTATGCATTACAGGAATTAAATATACTAAAGGGTTTAAATGAACATCAAAGAAGCGCATAACCTTTATATTGTGGCATCAAGAGCCCTATTTATTGGTGTATCCATGTGGTGATTAGTTTTTCAGTTAATGTCTGTTCTCCTGTTATTCCCTGGACGCTAATAATTGCTTAGCTGTCTCCATCATCACAGAATGAACAGATATTGGGTCACACCAAATATATGATTAACACACAAGTCAACACACTGACACATAGCGTATACTTTATGCAAATGAGAGACTAGGAGCGAAGTCTCCACCACTTCCAGAAAGGAACAATAACAGTGGTGTTATTAGGAGTGAATGTATGGCTCCAGATTGTCATATGGCTATACTGTATGTATATTGTACTCACACCAAGACAGAATTAATGAATTCATTGGGGAATTAATCTCTGTTAGACAGACAGTATATACATTAATGCAGGCACAGATATAACTAGCCAACCAGCATGCAGAATAGAAGAATGAAACAAATACAGTACTGTAGATGTATATACCGTGGAGTTAGGGACAGTAGCTCTCATTATACCTCTGGTGATACCTGCTATAGGAAGGTTTTATCATATGCTGAACTTTCGGGCACATGGATATATTACTGAATAATGTAATTATTTGTGGGAAAATGCTGTACTTCAAATGACACTGAAACCTCAGAACAATGTTCTATGAATAAACAATGCAGGAGTGCACTCCCATTTCATTAGTCATTGTCACAGTGACATTTAGGTTAAAAAGATTTTCTCACCAGGCAGTACAGGAAGTCAATATGCAATTCACACAATAATTGGCCTCAATTACACATTTAAAATGTATTTCTAGTCTGAAATGCCCCTGCAGAAATGAGAAAGTAAATTGCATAGCTGACCTGTATTATGATGAAAAATAAATGAAGTTATTCACAATTACTTTATGGTTTATTGCCCAGTGGTGAACTGCACAGACCCTGGTATTCCTGCCAACTCTATCCGTGAGAGTAAGATTGAGCACGGCAACTTCACCTTTGGTAGCGTGGTCTTCTACGACTGTAACCCTGGGTATTACCTGTTTGGCTCATCAGTGCTCACCTGCCAACCAGCCGGACATTGGGACAAACCGCTCCCAGAATGCATCGGTAGGACAACTGCTTTGATTTATTCCATTGGCGGTAATGTAGAAGTATTTACCAATTACCCAGTCCCTGTTTGCATAGGATTGTTTGTCTTTAACCTTGTTTGTGTGTAGTGTCTCTTTCAAAGTACACTGACAAACTTTTGTAACTAGCAACATTTGTGAAATGGTTGATCAATCTATCTACTGTAGCTACAATATCTCCCTATCTGCCTACTGTATCTGTCTCTGTTTACACTTGTTTGTGTGTATTTTTCAAGTATAAACTGTTGCATCTAGCAACATGTGTGCAACGGTTGATGTCCTAATGGTTTCTGCTCTTTTTCCATGGGCCTAATTGAGGAATGACTCAGCTGCGGTAGAACCAAACAGAAGCAGGTTGTTGTGGTTATTATGCAGATCCCACAAAACAGGCGTACAGCAGTTCATATTAAAAATATCATCCGTTCATGAACTACAGCGGTTATCCAAGGCAGGGCTTTGGAAATCTCTCTAACTCGTTGCATTTTCATTTCTTATACACTAATGTGGACCTACATAATTTCAAGTGAGTTTTTCACACGAGCCCCCATTTACATGTTGACACAGTTCCCTGAGGTCTTAATGAAATGTCTGCTTTGGTGATAATACCACAAGAATATAGCACAACAGCACCCTTCTCAACTCAGTCTAAATGGCTATGTTCATCCATCTGGGGAGACATCCATTTAAACGGATTCAAGAGGGCAGGCCCTTTCAAAAATATGTATTTCATGTGATTGGACGAACCTGTGAACCAGCGAGTCCACTTTTGCAGTAGAATAGTTGGGAGAAGAGTGGAAACATATGCTCCATTAAGAAAAGCCTTTTCTCTTCTAATAAATTGTAATAAAACTGATGCAATATTGTATTCTCTCTAGGCGTTTTCGACTTGCATTGTTTCCAAGTCACCTACATCACACCTAAACCACACCTGTAGCTAAACTACGACGCTGATTGGCAACACACAAGGTTTACCGGCCTGCTTTAGCTCTATTTCAAAGCTCTCCAGACTGATTTCGCGACTAGGTTTGAGCGCCTGTTCTTTTCAATGCTAATGAGTCAATATTCACCCCGCCCCCCCTCTACCGTGAGAATGTGCGTCTGCGAGTACAGCGTTGTCCCTCTGGCACAGTGGTGCAACACAACTCATTCTTACACATCCTATTCAATGCAGGATTGTTGTGCCTCCATTCAGCCTCGCCGTTCAATGTAAAAGTGTCAAAGTACAGTAAGAGGCAGATTGGGGGGTCATTGTTGTTTTGCCTCTGAGCCGGCAGCGGAGGCTGTCACAGATCAAGCCACTCAGCTCCTCTGAGGATGAGGGTCGATTTAGCGATGCCTTCTGCTCTGTGCAGCCAACAACAGAGCAGATTACATGCTTATCTCGTTTCATAATAGCAAGTCGGTACAATGCTTGCAACGGAAATTAAACAATTGATATAATTCCAACTGAATCCCCTCGTGACGTCTCAGGGGAAACCAGAAATGAAATGCTTGCTAAAACACATGTACTGACATAGGCTAAGCAGCCCAAAGAAAACTTATTTCAGAGTTTGTTGGTTGGTGGGATCTCCAGGTTGGGTATCTGGAGGTCCCACCAACCAACACATTTTGAAATGTGTCACTAAAGCACTGAAAAGGTACATTTTGTCATACTGTATGTCCCCTTTAAACTAAAAGTTCACTGCACAATGACAACCCACGTGGCTGGTCAAACTATATTTGAAGAGATAAATTACATTGTTCTTCCCATGTTTGTACTCTGTGCCGAAATTTGGCGAGCTTCCGAAATTGGCCCAAATTAGTTTCTCAATGTGACCGGAATACCGACAAAGGTCAGACGCAGGCATTATCTTTTACAATAAAAAATGACTGCAATGAACAATCTGTCAAACTATAGTCTGTGTATTATACCAGAAGAACAGATCAACATGCTGCTCACATAGTTACATGAGCGTGCTCTCTCTCTCTCTCTCTCTCTCTCTCTCTCTCTCTCTCTCTCTCTCTCCCCGCTACACAGAGGTGGACTGTGGCCACCCTGGCTCCCCTCCCCATGGTGTAATAGCGGGGGAGAGGTTTACCGTTGGCTCGACCGTACACTACTCTTGTTCTGGAGACCGCCAGCTCGTAGGAGATGCATCACTCACCTGTCAGCTCACAGGTCACTGGAGTGCCCCGCTGCCACATTGCTCAGGTACACAACACACATACCCCCCCCCCCCCCCACACACACACATACACACACACACATTTGAGCTCAATGTTAAGCCACGGTATGCTAATTCTCAACCTGATTCTACTCATACATGTGGATGTCATTCCTATACTGTAGGCCTGCTAAAACAGTTATTACTTATTCATTGCCTGATGTAAAATAATCTTGGGTTTTTACACCCCCTGTAGCTATACAATGTGTGTACGCCGTTACATTTCTGCTAAGAACTAGACAAATGTTTGGTCCATCACTGACCACGTTCGGCCCTTAATATTTATGGTCCTTTTTCTCCATTAGACAGCTAGCAACTAATTTGATGTATTGGGCATTTGGTTGGTGAGTGCTAATTGCTGCTAGGGCACATTAATGTTGGACCAGAGCCAAATAGTCCACAAAATATTCTTTATCTGTATTCCAAAGTTTCCATAATCTTTTCTGTGATTTGCTGGTATCGGGGGGTGTGATTGATTAACATAACTTCTAAGCTACCAGAGACGTGGGTGCTAATGGTGTTTCATGCATGAAATAACAATCAATTGGCTGGAAGATATTACCTCTGACATAGACTAAATTAAGACATATAGTCTTGTAAACAAAATTCAAACACAATTTTTACCTGAATACATTTTGGTGCATAACTTTATATTTTTACACAATTTTTTATTTGTCAGAGCTGCTTAACAATGCATGATTTACTTTACTGATTTAGCCAGGACACATTTTTGGTAAATCCCTACTCTCAGATTACATGCCATGGAATTTGTAGTGACCACCAAAGTTACCCGTTTATCATCCCATCCAAATACAATCTTTAGACCAGAGGGAGGAGTATGCACTACTAGGGCATCTTACTCAAGCATGCTTACAGGTAGGTCAACACTGGGGCTCGATAGCTATTCCCTTCCATTCTTCCAAACAAAATACTAAATAGAGATACACTAAATGTACAAAGCTACAGAAGGAATTTTATACAAAAGAAAATATTTACTCTTACCCATTAAAATGTGAAATGATTCCCTCAGGTCAAGATAGTTAGTTAGCTCCCTATACATTCTGACTATATATTAACTCATACAAAGAGGTCACACATTTGATAAGAAACATGTTACACATCGCCCCCTAGTTGTAATAAGCTCTGTGACAACCAACCCGTGTGACAAACAACCCCGGTCTCCCCTACTTGCGCCATCTAGCAGTTTGCCATCTTGCCAATTGAAAGGACCTTTCATTCCTTACGTCTTCTTTTGTTAAGGTAGAGTTATGAATAGTCATTCATTCACAATTGAACAGAAAAGTCTTTAGCCATCCCAATTAGTGTAATTATCACTGCCACCATGTACAGTGATCTACAGTAGGCTGTTTCCACAGAACTAATGAGGCAGCGTCATCGACCGTTGAATCACATGCACATGCCACTCAGACAGGCTAACACACACGGTCGGAGTCGGAGACATCCTATCGGAGACCACATTTGGCTGTTTGCTGCCTCTCTCCACGTAGTACAGGACTGTAATGGGATTGGCATCCCCAACACAAATCATGCGGGCGTGGGGCTGTTTTTACTGCGCTGCGGGCTGGAGTGGGCAGTCAAACAATATACTGCATGTCCCGAGATCACGCGGATAGAAGCGGATCCTTCAAAAACCTTAAATTGTCAGAAATGGGGCAAAATGGGGCAAAATGTTTGAGTAGTGTAGTGTTTGCGGGTGCGGGCGGGAGTGGATACAAACATTGTGGGTGCAGGCGGGAGTGGGATAAATATACCAGTCCCTTGCAGAGTTCTACCGGATAGCGTGCACTTGTCAGGTCAAAGGCTAGCATCCGTGAGCTGAGTGTTTGTGGAGTAAGGCTTTCTGTAAACAAGTCCAATATTACTATTGAGTGTCATAGACACACAGGCACCGCTTGCGTGTATGCCAGCTCAAGGAACAGGAGCTCATAGCCGATAGTCAGACGCGCACACATAGTACGGTGGACAAGATCAGTGTGAGATGACCATTGTTTCTCTCTCTCTCTCTCTCTCTCTCTCTCTCTCTCTCTCTAAAGCCTTTTTCATTTCAGTGATACTTTCTCTTTTTCTTTTCTTTTTTTGGACTTGTTTCATTTTTATTCTGAGATAATGTAGCAGCAGTGGCAGCTGCATTGTGTTTGAGGGGGGGGGGGGGGGGGTTATCCCTGGTACTGTACAGCCCACCACCATGCCTCAGTCTCCCACAGAGCCCCCCCCCCTCCCAACCACCACTCCCTCCATTTTCCTTCCTCCAGTCAACCTTAACCAAACATCAGAGACTCATACCGACAGCGCCTTAGCCCTCCTCATTCCTTAGAAGATGTCCCAGTTTTCTGGGGAGATTAGATGTGAGTTGCTAACATGACGCACAGCTCCGTCCTTTTCATGCCAGATGATTCACAGACGCACAAGACAGGTGGTGTGACGCGCGCTGAAAGTGCCACCGCAGCTTCCGCTGAAGTAATAAGAATTGGGCGGAGGTAGGGATAATTCAGGATAATGAAATGGGTCGCAGCTCCAGAGGTCAAAACACGAGTTCAAGGCGTCTCGTAACACCATGGCAGTAGATTTTTTGTATTTAATTTTTTAGTGCTTGGCCCTGCAGTATTGCCAGATGAGAGAATACTCTGGGGGTCAGAACGGTGAAAGGTATCGCTTCTCCGCGTTCTTGTGGACCTTTTATAGCCTCTTCTTTAAAGCCTTAAACGACAGAGGGGGTTTCAGCGTAAGCTTCCACACAGGAGAGACAGCAGCCCTCACATGCTATTATTCACCTCAGTATAATGATGGCAAGACAGACACACTTAGTGCCAGCAGAAGAACATGGCTTCTCTCCATTTTAACCACCTCCGTGAAGTTGGCACCCCATATCACGAGTGTGAATTAATTAAATGATTTTGATACGTACAGCACAGTATGTGCGTCGTTTGTGCACACACTTCCAGCGCATGTCAGGCGAATGGATGATGATGTCTTCTGTTTACATATTATAATAAGCAACAATAAACGTATAATAATGAAGCATACATGTGTGTTTTGTTTGCAGTTCACGGGGTGCTGAGGAAGTCACATCATTGTAAATCAAGCACCAATTTTTATGGCGAATAATTGCATTTATATAGTTCTTTTCAGGGACCCAAAGACACTTTATGAAGTAGACCATGAGACAAAATACAGTGGGACAACATTTGGACATGGCTCTGTGTAGGCGACTGTGAACAAATTATTCTTGAGTATATTTTGTGTCTGAATTGAAGTACTTTTAGTTCGATGTCTTTCCGTATGTGGTGCAAACCTCACAGAGGCATTGTGCAGAAACCTTGTTTACACATTGACCCCATTCCTGTCTCTGCTTATCACCCTCCACAGGCGACACAGCGGGCACCTGCGGGGACCCAGGCACGCCCGCCCATGCCAGCAGAGAGGCGGGCAACTTCAAGATACGCAGCAAAGTGCGCTTCACGTGCGCAGTGGGCCACACGCTGTATGGCTCGGCGGAGAGGATCTGCTTCCCCAACGGGACCTGGTCGGGACGACAGCCCTTCTGCAAACGTGAGAAGCATTTTTGTGTGTCTCTCTGGCATGTAATGTGTCATCCAGACAGCAAGGGGGCGACGCTTGCTGCTTTTGGACAGAGCTGGTGATTCCTAAATGTATCGGAAGAATTATAACTATTATTACAGTAAATATAATTGTGATCATTCATTGTGCACTTAATGTGTTGTGTTAATGTTAATGTGATTGTGTAATATATATTGTGTAACTAATGTATTTTTTCCAATGACAATGATAATTTTTAATGACCATTTAAAGGAGAATGGGACCAGGATCAGGGGTTGCAAATTAGCCTTGACTAGACATTGTCTAAGAAACACATCTGTTAAAATGTTTGTTGTGGAAAAAAAAGAGGAAATAATCTGAATTAATATTATCGGCACACGGACAAATGTGTGCGATCTTTGTCCCGCACAAGCAATCATGCCGTGGCATGCAGACACACATTGACAGATGTACGGTGCACTTACAAGTTCACATGCTATTTTTTCTCGCACACAATTAGCGGTATGCTTTCAAAGGCTCACAAACACAGTGGTGAGCCAGATGGATAAGTAGCGCTTTGCTGCAGTCTGGTGTTCCCAGCAGCACACGGTGCTCTGACTGGCATCCAAATCTGGGCCGAAGCACATGGAGAGAAATAAAATCCATTGGTTCTGCAGACCTAAAGCCAAGCTAATTCTGGATTATGATAAATGAATCTTTGTGGATTTTGAAGATATTAGTTCACAGAGAGTCAGCTCTACGTGGCGCATGACTTACTCCCGGGGGTCAATGTTTAACTTCTCCCCCCACATCCACCCTCCGCCATCTCGGCGCTAAACCAGTGTCGTTTTTATTGCTGTAGCGCACAGAATGCCTGTCTACCCCCCTCCCCACACTATAATTGACCCCCCACCTTTTTTGTTCTGATCTCTCTCTTTGTCTCTAGCTCTGTTGCTGTGATGCCACCACACACACACACACACACACACACACACACACACACACACACACACCACTCCTCACTGAACTACCCATCCAACGATAGTTTGAGGCCTGCTTTGAATACAATGGACCTGTGCGTGTGTGTGTGTGATCTAAAGGCCTGTCTCCTGTTAAAGCCCATCCATCTGTTATCCACAACACTTCACACTCTCTGGAAAGCATTGTGGGTATTCAGTGTAATACGCAGCCCTTGATGCCATCTAGGCCTGGAGCAGTACTTTGTGTGTGTCTGACGTGATTCTGCAGATACATTTTGGGAAGATAAAGTCAAATAGTATATGCTACACACTATCTGAAGAGTGTGTATGCATGTGTCTTGTGATTGTGGGTTTGTGTATGATTGTAGTAGTGTCTGTGTGTCTTATTTGTGTTTTCGTGTTTGATTGGCTGAGAGTATCGCTTCTACGTCTAAATCACTTTTTCAGATGTTCTAGGCAATTAGGTGATTGAGGGAGCAAATCACTTGGCTAATGAAACATGATTTGGAGCAGAATAACACTTCAAACAAACCCATATATACTTTTCACCCTCAGCAACAGTTAGAAGGCATTTTTGGATGAATATTCTGCAAAAGGCTATACCTCAGTCTTTTTTTAAATTCTTTTTATTTCTTTTTATTTTTTTATATATTCCCTGGGTTTTTAATTATGGAATAATGCATCAAAGGGAACAGAGCCATGTGATAGACCTATTTTGTATTGTAATTTGCATAAGAAATGTTATTATGAATGGTCTACATATGACATTCTAAGGGACTCTAGCTCCGTATCTTATCCCAAAAGCCTAATATAGAATATATATATATATATATTTTTTCCCCATGTTTCATACAATCACTAATGGCCTAGCAATGGGTGTACTGTATACATATGTTTTGTACCTGCCTAACAGCCTGCCATTAGTGCCCCATTGTTCGATGTCACACTATGTCTTCAGCACACATACCTGCACAACACAGTAGACCGTTGCACTCAGCCAGATCCACACGAACTGACACCAGCGATGACCTCAGCCATTTGTCATCTCCCCTTTCGGTCGTTTTAATTAATATATAATGTATAATTTTAATAATAATAAGTCCAGAAGCTCACGATGTTAATACATTCTGCCGAAATGATACATTATTAACCAGATAATACACCCGACATGAGGAATCTCAAACATATATAAACAATCCCTTGCACATCCTTCCATATTCAGTGCCGGCACATTATGAATCACTGGTATGGAAAATAGAAAATCCATTACAGTGTTAGACCTCTGACCTTCACCCGCCCTCTGTGTGCGCCCCTCCTTTGCAGCGGTGCAATGTGAGAACCCGGGTACGCCTCAACATGGCCACATATCCCGCTTGGATGGCACCTCCTTTTCCCATTCCATCCTGTATTCCTGCATGGAGGGCTACTTCCTGTCTGGATCACCTACACGCCAGTGTCTGGCCAACGGCACCTGGTCAGGGACCCTGCCCAACTGCACTTGTAAGTACCACACACACACACTCTTACATCTGTGGCATAACCAGAAGATGTAATCAAGTGAAAGTAATACAGTATTTGCAATTGTGATACATTTCGAGGGTTGTAGCATTTGTCCTGTCCTGGCTGCAAGAATGGAGCTCCTTACATCCCAGCAGAATGAGTCTGAATAGACCTGGTACTCCAAACTGTGACCTTAACGCGCTGCTCTCCACACACCGAGTGCATAGGGTGTGATGTGTGTGGCATTTTTTACGCCCTTGTATTGGCAGTAGAGGCATATTGTTACAGCCCGCCCGGCCTCCTTACTGCCAGGCGGAGCTCATTCTGTCTTACGGTAACCTGCTCGGGTGATCTCTTAAACTCACTGCAGCACTCAGCAAGCATGCAAGTGTCTCATCTCAGCTCCACTACACGATTCACAACAGAAGCACTCATTTGCATAACAGTAGGCAATTGGCTGAGCACATCGGTATAGGCTCCATTACACTATATCCCAGTTACAACAAACAGGGCTGTACACGTGGTTATTATGTATTAGTATGCATGTGTGTATGCATTAGTAATTGCCGAGACGTGAAAATTAGGAAATGTATGTCTGTGCACAGCATGCATGCGTAAAGCCATTGGTTTGCATGAGAGTGTTCAAATGTGAAGAGTAAAAACACTTGTTTACTGTCCTCCTGTATCACAGCCTTTCATCAGCTGTATTGTTCTAGTGGAATTGTGTGTGGTTTTCTACTGCACTTGCATTACACACACACACACACACACACACACACACACACACACACACACACACACACCTTTTCACTGATAAAGCCCCCTGAAATGAATGAAGCCATCTGGGACGGGCGATGAGCGGAGATGGTGACAAGATAGGAGAGGCTCTGAGTGCCTTTTTTGTTTAAAATATAAATAATAATTCTGCTTTTCTTAAGAACACACTTACAATTGCAGACACATCTTTCATTGCAACTCCCGTCCTTGTCAAAACTGTCAGCCAGTGTTTTATTGACCTTATATCAACAAATGAGCCTAGAAGTAATTAAGAAGTTTGGCAATCTATATTCCATTTGTTCAGGAATATCTTGTGCACAAAATGTGTATTATTGGACTCTGTGCAATCACATTTTGTACAGTTAATGAAACCAAGAGGGATAAGAAATGGGAGAAAGAAAGGAAATTTGTCTTCTAGCAATCAAACCTGCAGAAAGCGTCCACACATCTTTTCCTAGGTCTTTTCCATCCTCTGCTGCCTGACTTCTGACCAGATATATTATTGTTATCTTCCAATTCCTTCCCCCATATGCCCTCTGATGTATGCCCATGCTTCGCATAAAATTTTAGTGGCCTGTTCAGGGACACACTTGAGATGTCAAGATTGGCTCATTATGTCTCCATTAGGGAGGCAATCATTTTCACGGTTCATGGATTATCGATCATTTGGGCTACAGGATCAAAGTCACACAAGATTTCAAGGAGATAGAAAGTTTAAAAAATATATAAATATATGCTTCACACCTGCTAGTATGTACATTTATTTTCACAGTGGGTTTCACAGTGTGTGGGATTTGGAGCCAAGATAAACAATTCAGTTCAGAGAGACAGATCTCATAAAACAGCGATTTTCATCTCCTACCGTAACTTTTAAACTATTAACTGCAGTTTACACATTGAATTTGTAAACTTTCTGCAGCCCTGTGGATAACACTTGGTACAGCCGGTACATGGGAGCAATATTACAATTTTCTCATTGGGCAATTGTTTTTTTTAAAATTATTATTATTTATTAAGAATTTAGATCTCGGAATATTCATAAAACAACTAGCGAAATGTATTCAAATGTTTCATACACCGCATTGCAAACTGCCCACAAATTCATATGAGTAAAGGAGTGGCTTCGAATATGCGATCTTTAAAGCTGTCTTCTACATTAACACACTGTTAGATACTGTAAATGTACACATTGTTACAGTGTTATACATGCTATTAACAATTTCCTCTCAATACGCATGGCTAGGTAGTTGTTAGGATGATCCATTCCTTTCTGAGGGCACTAAGGTTTTGATCGTAACATGCATGGCCCCCCTAGAAATAGATTTCTAACCCCTAAAGCTGCTCCCAAATGCCTGAATTACCTTTGTCAAGGGTTCTTAAAATATAATAATGTTTCAATATAGATGACATTTTATTGAAGATTAAACATAAATTATGTCCAATCTCCATTTGAAAACTAGTACGTTCCCTGTCTGTGATTTTACTTTCTTTTCTGTTGTATTCTGTGACATTTGCTGTAAACCTGTTTGTTGGAGTTCGTTGAGGGAACACTGAAAATAAGATTATGTAAAGTGACACGAGATTACGTAAAGTGTGACAGAGTGACAGTAAAGAAACAGCACAGTGTAGTTAAGTTGTAAAAGTTAACAACCTGCCTTATCTTTTGTGTTTGCTGTCTTGCCAGATGTGCGTGCATGGTCACAAAAGTGCACGCACGCACATAAACACGTTCAGTCTCTCGCGTTTCTTTGTGTCTCCCTTCTGCGCATCAAGCCTTGTCAGCATTGTCGCTTATTCATGCCAGCTGCTGCTTGGAGACTCAATCCATGCTTAATTCAGGCTAATATGTTTGGGTGTAATGTGTTGCCCCACCACTCAGAGTGAACGCTCCCACAGTCCAAATCCACACGCACAAGCAACACACATGGGGCTACAGTGACAGCAGGCTTTGTCAGCTTCCATTTCCCATCATTGTCCCATAATTCAAAAGTCCCTGACTGAGACAGCCAAAAGACATCAGTTAGTGCAGCCAAACCCACCCACACAGTTCTCGGTCCGGCCGTGGAACACTTATTTTTGATAAAAGCAAGCTTAAGTGCAATGTTACTGCTAGAATACAGACCCTACTTTAGAGCATTCCACTGTCAAATATAATAGCTTACATTGTAGAGGGAAAGAGTGGGGGGAAATATGCTCTTGGGACTCACCTACAGGTGACCAATGTTTTAAACATTACAGGTAGGTAGTACACATTCGTAATTAAATTAGCAGCCTAACATCACTTGCCATTGCATTCTTCAGAGTATCTGCTGTCAATTATCAATGGATTTATTTGTACATTTAGGGTCATAAACAAGTGTGTTAGATGTTAGAAGCCGCGGGGCATTTGTCCAATTACCACGCAGACCAAAAGCATGTTTAGTAATGTGCCAAAGTGTACTGTACTGTTGGCTCCGAGTAATATTTAAATACAGAAAAGTGTTGAGGGCATATGTTTAATGTAAAGTGTGGTAGAGGTATAATTACACAGGTATTAGTCAGTATTCTTAAGGCGGAATGCTGGCACTTCTCTTGGCCTTAATTCTGAATTCCCTATGTCCCCCCTCCCCTTCCCCCGAACAGTGATTACTTGCGGTGACCCTGGCCTTCCAGCCAATGGGCTGAGGTTTGGCGACGAGTTCACAGTTGGCCAGAACGTGACGTTTGCATGCCAGCCTGGATTCCTGATGGTTCAAAGCGATAGTGCAGTCTCAAGGACATGTACAAACAATGGCACCTGGAGTGGCTCTACACCAACATGCCAAGGTAAGACTCAACACACACACGCACACACAGGGGCATACTCACAATGTGTAAGGAATGGGCCAAGTCACATACTTATGCAGTTCAAGTTCTTTGGGATGAGCTGGCAAGGTGACACCGGGAATTTCTTTTGTATTTAGATGCTGTAGTGTCTGCATAATACTTCACTGTGCAGATAGCAGAACCACTTAACAAAAGCAAACGATAGAGCACTCTCTCTCTCTCTCTCTCTCTCTCTCTCTCTCTCTCTCTCTCTCTCTCTCTCTCTCTCTCGTATCTCTCGTATCTATTTAGTCAAATCATGTCTATTCCTCAGTTGCCCCCCCCCGCAGAGTCTCTAAATTGCCCAGTATTAGAGACCATAAGTCACAGTAGTGGTAAGTAAAAAAAAAAAAAGAGTAAAAACAATGCAAGGCTAGTTAATCCGGCCGCAGGCATGAGTCAACACCATAAGCCAATACATAGCTTAGCATGCAAGGTGCCTCTGTGAAACTCCACAGAAGTTGGGACTTACACTATTGGTGCATTACCACTGTCGGTCTACACGGTGCATTACCACCACCTACTCTAGAATGTAGCGCATGCACTTCCAAGGTCAGTCGGTCGGTCAGTCAGCCAGTAAGCGACATTTGCTCACATTGTGCAGTCCAGCAGAAAAGTATAAAGAAAATAAGTTTGAGAGCCATTGATGGAAGACATTGGCAAGGATCATGCCCACACCTGCATTTGGAGAAGCACCTACGGTGGCGTGGAGCCAAGGCTAAAGGTTCCTCTGCCACAGGATGATGGATGGCTAGCAGCTCCACACCGTGCAACAGCTAGGATCATACACATTGTATCCCTTAAGTTAATCAGGGGCCAATCTTTGCAAGCGTGTAGACTCTGTGGGCTGCATTAACATCAAAGACGCAAAGTCGCCCTTACAAAAGATCAAGGGGCTTGTTGTTTGCCCATAAATGCTATGCAAATATGTGATTTATGATGCTCACTCTAAGACACGGATTAGCATATCTGGCGTCACCCAAAAGTGAGCATTGCAGGGAAGATTAACTTGTTCAGCGAGCAGTTTCAAAAGGACACCAGTGCAAGGATAAGCCCACGAGGCAAATGGTGGCACTTGGTTGCTAAGGAACTGTTCCCAGGCTCCTCTGAAAACAGCGAGGCAAGAGGAGTCAGCGAGTATCATGAAAACAAGAGGAGACATCGAGTAAAAGCACATATATACAGTATACAGTATAAACACTACAGAAAGACATAATAGAAAGTCACGTAGAGAAACACATAGATACTATAAAAAAGGCCCCATATACAGCATTATGTTCTCATCTGGCGGCAGACTCTTATGACCAGAAGGAGGTAGAAAACAATCACGAGGAAACGTGACTAAATAGGAAAGCTAAACCGCTTTGTGTTCACCCCACATTGACTGTTGATTAATTGGGCCAATCACGTGGAGTCGGTGTGTGTGTGTGTGTGTGTGTGTGGGTGTGTGTGAGGAGGGGGATGTATAATAAAATAAAGTGTTTTGTCTGAGATGAAACTGATGTGAAGATATGTACTTATTACAAGTTGTTTCTCCTATCAGAAACCATATCAAAAGAAAATAAAGCTGAAAATAAAACTGGTGTACATTTTATAATGTACGTCAGCCCACATATGTGCAGTCTTCTATACACGGACTGGGTTATGCCAGTGCTTATATTCATTTATGTGTAAATATATTGATCTTTTGACATAGACGTTGAGATCTTCATTTACAATTAATTGTTCAAAGTAAATTATTGCTAAATACTAAAAGTTCAAAGTCAGCTGCCGTTGAAGGTTATGCATTACAAGAATGTTGTAAAACGAATACCAGGACAGACGGACATAGCTGCACTCTTACTAAACTAAGTTGCTTTAAAAACATCTTTCAAGTCGTTGATGAGTGTTTGGAGTGATATTAGTGATGTGATACTGTGCACTGTCTATGCATTTTAGTGATAACTAGCATGTAGCAAAATGTTTACTTTGACAGCCACATACATTGACAAACACCAATATTCTCCAGTGAGAATATGTGCCTTTGACAAAAAGTTCAAATTTTGCAACACATGAGTTAAGGCCCTTTTTTTACCAAGCACGACGTGAAAAAGCTTTTAATAATAATGCATTTAAAATAATTAATCGCATTGCTTTTCACATTGCACTTGGTGTAAAAGGCTGTTTAATCACATACTGTACTGAACTATGGTCGCTAATATCTGCAAATATTGTAAACTGCATCATAAGGAAATATTGATTCACTCAGAAATACATATTTGGGAATGGACACCTCCAAAAATTACTTATAACTTCTCAGGTCTATTTCAAACAAAGTTGCAGGTTCCAAAAGGGCCAATCACCAGCTAGTGGCCTATTAACAGGCATTTTAGTTCTGGTTGGGAGAAGAGACGTGGGAAATAAAATACATCAAATATTTCTAAACTATTTTTGTTGTAAGAAATACCACAGACGTATTTCTTACTGTAGCAAAAGAAAGGCATAAGAAAGTCCATAAGGAGGTTGCAAACGTATTATTCAAGGTATTGTGGTATATTGGTGCTGCTGTGTTTCATAACCTACATTTGAAGCTGCCTTTGATGTTAAGATTAGGCATCTTCTCTGGTGTCCAACATGATGTAAAACGGCCTTCAGAGGACGCAGAGTCTGCAGAAGCTGCCACCTACAGAATAGAACTGAAGACACACTGGGAGCCACTGAGACTTCAGCCTGACCTCCATGTCCTTCTAACTTCTCTCTGGGAGTTGTAGCTTTAAACTACACACAGCTGCTGTCCCAGGCACATATCCCCACATGACCTTGCCCTGAAGCTCCCAAGAACATCTAAACTGACACGCATTTGTAATATTTCATGGGCCGTGCTTCATTATTTAAGTGTTCTGTTCAATGGTACGGCCAAATTGTTGGAAAGGATGGTGCGACTCTTTACCCCCGGCAGTTTAAGATGGATGCTCACTCTCTGTGTGTGTGTGGGGGGGGAGAGAGAGAGAGAGAGAGAGGTCTTCTCTGATGCTACTCCTGGTAATGTGGATGTCAGAGGGGACCAAAGCCCTCGATAGTCTTTAACTCCCCTCACCCTCTCTCTCTCTCTCTCTCTCTCTCTCTCTCTCTCTCTCTCTCTCTCTCTCTCTCTCCCTCTGTCTCGCTCTCTGTCTCTTACACGCAGGCGTTCCCCAGTCACACCCAGGTATTAAATCACGCAATCAGCAAGTGTGCCCGAAGACTCTCGTGCACGCATGCGCACATGCAACACACTCTCGCACCACCTCGCTGCCGGCTCCCACTGACCTGCATGCATTACTCAGCGAGCCAGTGGGTCTCTCGCCCTGATCCCCCCCCCCCCCCCCCCCCCCCCGACGCGTAAGAACGACGCGTGCGAGAGAGGGGGAGAAGGAGGGAGAGCGAGAAGGGTTTGGTTATTAAGTGGACACTTTAAGTCTGCCATTTTGCAACACGGGTGGGTATTAGGAAGTTGTGCAGATGTTTTATAGTGTATTTATCACCAATTAATTTTCTTCTTCTTTTAAACGCCGCTCTCTCGCTCGCTTTCCCGAGGCTGCCAAGGATGAGCGATAAAATGGCCTTCTTGTAATCAACCTATTTTATCCTCCCATTGTCACCCACGTGAGACAAACACTTTCCCTCCTTTGCTCAGATGAGAGGAAACGGGTGCCATTCTATTTCGTTTGCATTTGTTGTGTTCACGTTGGACATGACTTCGTTTCAGACAGGGTGAAAGATCCGATAGCATCATGATCGGAGGCTTCTGTCTTTCTGTCACTGGCTATGAGCTGGTACACCCAGCAGGAACCAAGAGAGCAAGTGAGAGCGCTACTAGACGTGAGCATCATTTCCAAGTATACATGTTTGCTGCATGTGGCCATGACATGTGCTAAGCTGCATCCAGCTAGGCTCGTGTGTTGCGAATCCTGTGAATTTTGCCGTGATCAGCTAAGATGCCCTAATGCCGCTTAGGATTTATGAAAACTGGGACGTTCTGTGTGTTTGATCCTCACTTTGCCCACACGATCGCTGAGGGTAATTTCAGAGCGAGTAACAGTATGTGTGTCATATAAGTCTCTCGCATTCTCTCCCTGATACACACACACACACACACACACACATACCAACATTGTGCTCTATACTGTCCAGATGGGTATTTAAATGAGGTAATTGCGTTTGAATTGCCCTTAATATCCAAGGGTTCTAGTACAGCGAAATGAAAATCCTCTGTTTAAGAGACTCTATACGAGTCCAGGGAAAACAAAATGACATTAAATAGCACATAACACTCTTGGAAAATATAGGGCATTATTCCTTTGGAGTTTACTTGACATTCATTTTGGGACAAATGTTTGCCTGTAAATATACGAATAAACTCAATATAATATTCCTGAATATCTTGTAGCAATCACAGTGTATCAACATTTATAATTCTGCATTTTTTGCATGTGACTTTGCATGTAACTATAATTTCTCTCAGCTCAATTTATTTCACTGAGATTATAGTCTGGAAACCCTTTTAGCATTAGCGTTTTCTCAGCCACCCTGCTGGCGGTTCAGTTAGGGTGGCTTAGTGAGCTTGACGCAGTCAATCGTGTTTCTAAATGGTGGTAGAGCTAGATGAGGCAATCAAAGCAGTTGTAGCAACGCCGATTGGTTAAAGACTGTCAAAAAATCAATCAGAGGTAGGAGGAAACAACTGTCAATACTGTTAATAAGACCTTATTCTGTCATGACTGTCTGCTGGATTGTCCATGTCTCTGCCTGCACTTCCCCTCCCAACCTGTAGATGTCCTCGCTGTTCTCTTGCTCCACGTGTGTTTGCCTCACCTGTTCCCAATCAGTAATAATCCCCTCTTGTGTTAAATACCCTGTCATCTGTCTGGCCTGTGCTGGATCATCTTTCCATATACCTGGTCTATTCACCTTGTCTATTCGTGTCTGTGTTTTTGAGTTGTGTACTGAAAACACGGTCATCATTACACCATCATATTTACAACATACTTGCATTTGGGTCCTCAATGTCACCTCTGAACGTGACATGTTCACAAAGTGAATTTTAAGTCTGTTTACACCAGGATAGGCTCTGACCCCCCTCCTACAGTAATTCTGTGTCTACTAGTTTTAAAATGGATTCTCTAAATTGCTCCAATAACATTTCATAGTGCTTTCAACCTCGTATTGGTGCAAAGTAAGCATAATTTAATTCAAACTAACTTGCATTTAAAAGTCAGCATCTATAATGGCCGTAGGCGTGTGATCCACTAAATGTAAGTGATTTCTGTAATTACTGTAGGCCTGAACCCTCAGTAGATATGGCTGATGTTAACATGACGGTCTAAGTAACCGTGGGATTGTACACTCACAGACAGTTGTGAGGCCTTGACCATGGCTCTGTGTGTGTGTGTGTGTGTGCGTGCGTGATGCGCCCACTCTGTTTGTTTGTCTAAGAGACTGTAAAGTGGGAGTACGCCAATCATAGAAAACCTCTGCTATAATTTATTCATATTTGTAAACCCCATGTCCCATCTGCCTAGAGTGTCAGAGTCCTAGTAGAGTGTCAGAACTAGCTCCTAATTTATGCATACATTTGTCTGTTGAGCAGAAAAGTTTACTCTTTTATCACATACGCCATATTCAAAATAGAAAGTAAATAGTTGTACTTACATCTTGTTTGCCAAATACAGTTTTCCAAATACAGTACAACCTTAGAATTTATAGCATTTAAAGGTGGCAGCAAATTGTTTTTTGCTGGTGAAATAATGCCCACAATTCCATACATTTTGATGGTCAGAAAATTCCCTGATTACCTGTATAATGATCAATAAGAATATGTGAGAACAATTTAAGCAGGTAACCAACAAAATAATATTGCTACACAATAAATACTGTAGATCTGTCAATTACTACTACAACTAGTGGATTTTGAACTAAATTCAACTGGATAATCACTGTGGAAGTTGACTTCAATCCACAAAAACTTCCCAGATAACAAAGTACAATGCTCTGGGCTATAAAAAGACTTGTTATTTGCCCATGTAAATTATTCAAGCTGACGTGTTGCCTGCTTAGACTTTCATCAGATAATAATGAGAGCAGATGTACGGGAGTATATGTTTCACCTTATAAGGTAAGCTACACCCGGAGACTAAGTCATGTGAGCATTTGGTGGGAAAAAAAACATGACCTGTTATGTTACCAGAGGAACAACCCAAAAGGAAATTTGAGAGCTGGTAAAGATGTATTTTTTTAGGGTCGAAATGCCGTAGCTGCTTTCATCCCCACCCCCTTTGTGTCAGGATCTAAGAGGGGCGTAGCCCCTGAGCAAGCTACCTGCAGCCAACGCACCTGCGGCTCGTAGGCCTAATCAACAATCTGCCTTAAGCAGTACAGTACATGGAAGCAGCTCTGTGCTTAGTCATGCCCAAGCCCCAGGACAAGGTTCATCAAGGTCGCACAAAAAATCATCGCCTGCCCTCTTCCTTCTCTGGAAGAACTACACAGCTCACGATGTCTTAAGAGAACACTAAACATAGTGAATGACTCCTCACACCCCGGACATGGACTGTTTGAACTACTGCCTTCAGTCAGGCAGGTCTTTCAAAACAAGAACAAACAGATTAAGAAACACTTTTTATCCTACAGCCATCACTACATTAAATACTGCAAGACCCAAAAATCTTTAACAGCTTATATGTCACTTACAAGCCATAAGGGAATGTGTTGTACCATTGAATGAATGTCTAACATTTTTTTTACGCTATATATATATATATATTTATTTATTTATTTTCCTCTCTGGCACTGATCATGGATTGCACTTAATTTCGCTGTATTGAGTACAATGACAATAAAGATATTCTATTCTATTCTATTCTTCTGTTTTTGTTTGAATGTGTCTACCTGTGAGTAGAGGCTCTAAGTTTAATTAAAATATGTTGATTGCTGTACCGCTGCTCTGCGTGTGTGCTCTGTTCCCAGCAACCTGACACTTGGATCATTTTTGTAATGCTGTCAGTGGCCACATCTCTTTTAAGTATAGGAGGAAGGTGGACAGTCCTGTGCTTTGCCATTGGATAATTAGTGTTCTTAGGCCCACATGTTTGTGTGCTAGTTTATCCTTAAATCTTCTTTGGGTCTGAGATGTAGCAGCACCTGCATTCACATTCCAGCCTATACACAACAAGTGTTATCACCTGGTATGGCGCATGGCTTAAGGAAAACATCTACAGTAGTTTCTAACTCTAACTCCAACAGGATAGCAGGTTGCCTGGAGACATGTCTCCAAAGAGCACCGGTCAGCCTCCATGAAGAGCTCCCTCTCTGGTTGAATGGTGCTTATTTATGGCAGCCAATTGGCATAAACAGTAACTACGAGAATAAAACCTTGGAATTGCAGAGGATCCTGAGTTGAGCACTTTTTAACAACCCTTACAATCACCCGACATCCACGACTACAACAACACACAGCACTGTCATTGTGGTATTTTTGGCATTTGAGTACAGAGGTCCACTGTATCTTTATATCACCCCTTAATGGCACCGTAATTCTAGTAATTACCTCCAAATCATGTTCCCCTTAATTACCTGCCTGCTAGCTATTATTCTACTATAAGACAAATGGGGAGCGACCTTCGGACATCCAAACACACTAACAAATTACTATGCTGGTTTTGGGTGGGTGTAAGGGGCAGGGGTGTTTGTAAGCCTGTTTACACGTGTGTGTGTGTGTGTGTGTGTGTGACTTGGCAGTGGTGACATGCCCTCCGCCCCCGCCCATCCCAAACGGCATTCTGGAAGGCTCTGCGTTGGAGTGGGGTACCGGTGTGAGCTACAGCTGCCTCCCTGGCTACGAGCTCTCCTTCCCTGCTGTGCTCACCTGCGTGGGCAACGGTACCTGGAGCGGAGATCTGCCACAGTGCCTGCGTGAGTCCCCCTTAGCCTGTTGACACCCCCCCCCCCCCCCCTTCCTTAAAGCTATAACATAAATACTTTCACTGCCGTGATCTACCTTTGACATCAACATTTTATAGTATTTTTGCATTTCATCTTGTAAATTTACATAGATTCGTACTAAATATGGTATTTATTCTACACTGTCAAGGTAAATGCAGGCAGAATGTTGAATGCAATGCTGTATTTAATCAATTGTTAACATTACATGTTTTCAAATGATTAAAAGGAATATTGTATTGACCCCAGCCGTATTGTCAATAATCCTAAGAAGATGATAATGATAATAGAGTGTGATTCTGTTTCATTCCATTAGGGACTTCAGTGAGTTATTGCTGTTAGCCGTGAGTTATTGCCTCAGGAGCACGTCAGTGTCCCAGAGATGTTATTTGTTTTTTTTACATTGCTCTCATAAAACCGCCCTGAAAGTCTTAACGATATTTGCCTCTGCGCGACCATCTTGACTAAATATGATAAAAATCAATTTCCCTCCAACATCACGTATCATTGGATGTGGACAATGGCCATGTCGAGGACAGTGATTGGCTGATGAGAACGACGTCAGCTGCACAGAGCTTTCCATTGCTGTCAAAGGTGTTCTGAACCATCCGATTGTGGCAGTGTTTTTTATTGTCGGTGCACTGTATAATGGGGTCATTCCAGACAATGAAATTCTTATGTATGCATCATAAGTACACTATAATATATATATACACACACGAAAACGATGTACTAAAATGTAGCAGCAGTGCAGTTTAAGGTTGTGCTTAGAGTATATTTCCTAGTGCAAAAACGCAAGAAGGTATTCACGTCTAGGGTTCATGAAAATCAGCGCTGCAATACCATTTTAAAAATGAGCTTTTCTGGGCCCACTCTACATGGTGCTATTTAATTCTTTCTAAGTTGTTTTGAACTGTTGCAAGTGGTGATGGTTTTCTGGGCTTGTTGACCATGTGCAGTCAGTTAAAACATCTCCTGTCCAATGAGTACCGTTAAATTATAGCTCTTCTTCTTTGTAGACAAGCAGTGGCCATTTACGCTCCAAAGTGACCACATCACAGTCATTCCTCCTCATTTATGCAAACCCTAATCTCATTGATTTCTCCTTGATCGCAAAAATGTTTTCCTTCCGTGTCTAGACGAGTCATGATCCACTTTGGCAGCACGGTCGTACCCGGACGGCATTTCTGTGGAGGCATGCCAGTGTCTCTTCTCTCCTTTCTTCCTTGTCAGTCTCTTCGCTTCTTATGAAGTCTTTCATTCTGTTATTGTCGCGCACATTCACATTAAGTGTCTGGTTAAATCGTAACGAGTGACATCAACTGCACTACATAGCCTGCTACTACACGAGAGTAGTAAAGTTAGTATCCTATGATGTTTCCAGTTCAGAGAATAATTAGAACCCTGCATTAATCACAGCAAATAGCCCAATTACTTATTAGCTACAAGGAGTTCTAATACTGGTTAAATAAAGGGTAAATCTGACACAGATAAACAGCTGTGCAAACATCATTTAGCCTGATCAATACGCACGCTCGGTAAACAACATGGCATTGTTATAGCAAGCTTTCGTTTATATTTCTACATAAGTGAATGGGGCTCTGTGATAAATCAAGGCTGAGCTTTGCAAATGTGGGCTTGGAAATTAAAACAATAGGGGAGAAAGTGCTGATAATATTGTGTGGGAAGTAATGATTATATATGCATTAAAACCACAACAAGACATCGACTGCAGTTGGGGGTGTGAGATTGTATATTATCTGGAGTCATTATTAAGAGCTCTGTCTTTAGTTAGCATCACAAACACAGGGTAGACCCATGCCATTACATACTCAGCATAATTCGGTAAATACAATACATTCGTCAGTGAGCCTATTTAAATGCAAAGAGGTTACCACAGTTCTCGTGTCAGTGCACACAGCCAAACTATCCTTGTCATTACTCGCCCTTTATTAAATTGAGAATATTTACCACTTTGCTGGCTAGATTACATGGTCAGCAATGTTGTCAAGCAAAGCCGCATTTCGGTCATGCATCTTGCTTCAAAGATGACCTCTAATATACAGTCATGTCAGTATATAGTGGAATAGCAGCGAATCCCCAGTCTTCCTCTTTATTGGACATAAGCTGCCACGGGTCAAGAAAATCTGATTGCTCTACATACTCAGCAGTCCTGGTAGCTGAATTATAGATCAGGTTGTGCAGGAAACAGCGTGCCTCGGCAGAAACTAACTGGCCTGTACAGTGTGCTGCCTGTTTTAGGTGCAGTGCCCTCCACACGAGTGGAATTACAATTGCAAATTAGAGGACATTTTAAATATATTTTCTTGATAGATTGAAAAATTCTGAGATATTCAAAGAGATTCATGTCTTAAAATTCACTCCCTTTGTACTCGGTCTGAGTGAAACATCAATAGGCCAGCTGGATTTATACATCCATATTTCTGATGACAAAACACTGAAATCAGAATGCAAGCAGCGAAACCTGTGTCAGTGAGGGTTAGTTGACTTCACGTGGGCTGAGACTGTGATACCAACTTTGAATCTGGCCTCTGCATACTGATGACATCCAAGCATAGATAATTCATCAAATAGAAGAAGGAAAAAGAAAGAGAATGAGAGAAAGTTACAGCACTCTCTCCTCCTCTCGCTTTCTCTTCACTCCTACGAGCACATTCAATATTCTGCTTTTCATTTGCCCTGGGCTATTTCTCTTATATTTCCATAAATCACTACATTATTTCCCTAAGGCTCAAAACGTGTAAATGATGTGCGTGTCACCTGTTTGGCCGGTATTGTTGCGCCGCTGAAAAATGACGTCTGGATGCCAAGCTTCACACACCCGTGTTTGAAAAACGACTGACAAGAATCGTTTTTGGACCCAGCCGAAACATTTGCATCTTTATTTGTTGTCACATCGAACGCGGCCTGGGCTATCATCACAGCGGTGCGCCTGGTTGAATTCACACCTACAGTATATACAAATAGCCCTTCTCAAGAAGAAGATATGCCTCTGAATACATGGATTCGGTACCAAGATAACAGAATTCGCAGTAATGGCTTCATACAGACATTTCTTATTTCATGGGTTGGATCTAATCTTCCCTTTTAGTACCTATCTATTATGTCACTCTATGGAAGTGGGAGTCCCTTGTTGCTTCTTGGCTTTTATGATGGAGCCCTAGCAATAACTTATCTCTGTCTCCAGACCTCCACACAGCGGCAGATGTCAGGTTTTGAGGAGCAGTCCGCCTTATTATTGGCCCGATTCCTGCAGTGCTCTGCTACTATTCAAAGCTTCGTGACTGAATGCTCTGACTTGCATACTAACCTCTGCCGTCTACGGCGGAAAGCATTCCTAAACCGTACACTGCTAATAAGCGGTCCACGCTTACTACTGCTCCGATTAAATGAAAGGATAGCGTAACTGTTGATGGGTGGAGATATAGTTTGATGGGTAGGTGTGTGATGGAAGAGGGTGGACAGGATCCTCCCCCACACATTCAGCAACCACATCTGCCTAAGCTGTGCTATAGCCTGACTACCATTACAATAGGCAACACCATAGAACTGGCTTCAAAATGTGACTCCAATGGCAGATGTCTTAACCCAAAGGCCCATTCAGGAAAATTTATATTTTTCACTCCATAATTATTTTGATCTAAATTGGAATGCCACGACCTGCTCCCCTCCCTCGAGGCTGCCAAGATGCCAGTTCGCACTGCCCACCGTAACCACTCTCCGCAGAGGTTAATGGATAGATATAAAACACCCTGATTGAATTGAATAATTCACTCTGAAATGAGGTCTGACCAAATGCCATAAAAATGGTTCAAAGAATATGCATAGGGAGTACTATATCTTGGCAGTTTGAAAGAGCCGGTGTCAAATTCCCATTTCATTTTTTCATATATTTGCTCCGTTATCGTAAAGTATCTGTAATGGATCTCGAGTTAGGAAACGCAAAACAGTGGATTTGCAGGACAGCACAGATTAAATCACGGAGGCCATAACAAATCAACGCAACGCAATGCTATTAGGTCTGTTTCTTGACCGATATATTACAACAAAACAAACAACAGAATTGAGAAACAGGGAAGAACAACAGTATTACAGTAAAGCTAAGGGAATTACAAAGCAAGGCAGCAATCTACTAGTGCTTGAAAAACAATGATTTTTACCAAGCCCTTCTTGCTCTGTGTTTTTTGGTTGTTGTTGTTTTTGTATCCAGACAATATTGTCTTTCTTCATTTCCAGCCAAGTTCTGTGGTGATCCAGGGATGCCAGCCAAAGGCCGGAGAGAAGGGCGCAGCTTCATCTTCAAGTCTGTGGTGATGTTTAGCTGCAGCGCCCCCTATATTCTGGTGGGTTCATCCACACGCATCTGCCAGGCCGACAGCAATTGGAGTGGATCTCAACCTCAGTGTATAGGTACCGGCTCTGCCAGTCTGCAATAAATCACATTACGCATCACTAGAGGACCGCCACATGCATACGAGGCTAACACAAGATTAGTGTGTATAAGTCGGTGTATTAAATATTGTTTAAAAATAGCAGCAATAATGTTGTTTACTTTTAACAAGGTGCAGCTACAGTGAGATATGTAGTAAATAAGGCACAGGTTTTGTGCAGTACTACCCCTGGGTTGCCAGCTAGCTTGATTTGAACAACAATAAAGCACATAATAAATATAGTAACAGTAATGTATTTTTGTGGTCGCTCCAGTGGCTGGCATATGGTGGATCCGTACCTTGGTGCTTAAGATACATGGCCTGCTGTCACGGAATGGAAGTGCCTTAATTTAATGTATTGATGATGGAATACTTACACACGCTTTCTGCTGGCTAGGCTTTTAAGTGCAATGCAAGCCCTGCTTAGGCAGGGGCTATTGATAATACGAGACAGTAAGGCATTTCTAGTCATGTTGCAAGGCGGTGTGAGTAATTGTCCTTCAGTCCATGATACTGTACGCCAGGGAGACATTGCTTAGTCATTATCACTGATTGACCCTCTGTTAAATTCCCATTTTTACGTCCCCTGTGTTCTTTCTCCTCGACATGACACTGATTTCTTGTCTCAGAGCCCACCAGAACCACTTGTGACAACCCAGGGACGCCTGAGCACGGTTTCATGAATTACACCACAGGCTTCAAGGTAAAAAAGGCTGCCTCTGTATGGTAAATGTCTTCTAAAGTATACGCGCTGCGGGGGCACCTGTAGGATATGTGATCCGTCTTACACCCTGCAAAGCTGTGAGTCCTACTCCGCACAGGCCGCAGGTGTGCTTTCATCGCCCTAGCTACTACTGACTAGCTGCTGGAGGTATGCTGCAAGCCCCACTGATTTTACCCACTGTTCATATACTCTTCGTAATACAATGCACTGCATATAGTGGCTCGTCATCCCCCTGGGACGTTTTGGTAGTGCAACTCGCTGTGAACACACGCACAAAAGTACACAAATCATCACTTGGCTTCCCGCATTTCTTTTTTTTTTAATGATCAGGCATAATGTCATCATTAAAACTCACTCGAAGTCTGTAGGTTATTACTCATCAGCGCAGTTCAGTGGCAGACAGGCCAGGATCACTGCAGGAGTGAAAGGAATTATGGGGAGTTATGAGAGCAAAGAAACCGGATTGGTGCAGGTATGCTGACCTAACTGTCAGCAAAGCAGAGGCTCTGTGTTAAATCCTACATGCTATGGAGCCGCTAGGTAGGTGGAATAATCTTCTTTTTATATTTTTCTTTAATAATCATGTTTTTAATGATGATACCAGGCTGTGGGGATGAGGCAGGGAGAATGGAAGAGCTCTCTCTCTCTCTCTTTCTGAAAGTGTAAATGTATCCACAACATTAACATAATGAAAATGTAGACAACCAAACACAGTTGTATAAAATGCTCATTCATCTAAGAGTAAAAATATACTGTGATGACATTACTAATCACATGAATCGTTGAAAGCTTCTCATGACCCACCAGCGGGTCCTGACCAATTCACTGAGAACCTCTGAACTGTATAGTATGACCTACTATCCCGGTATTGCTGTGTGTTACAGCCACATATGCCTCTTTTACACCCCCCTTGATCTGTTTGGGTTTGGTTTGATTTCTGCCTTATCTTATATAGCTTTTTGTCACTTTGGAGTTAAGTGCAAACAATTCCTTGGCATCAGTGCGTTGTGTGTGATCTGAAAGTTATAAAATTGCCACAAATGAAAAGAGAAGTAGAATATTTAGGGTTGCTTGTAAAACGGCAATGGTTATTCCTTGTGCAACTGCCGAGTATTTTTGACAGCAATCGATGCGACACCACCTATCGCTAACAGTGTTGAAATAGAGGCTGAACGGGATGGATTGACATTTTCAGAAAACAGCATATTGCATAATACACGGCTGGCGTTGTTAATATCACATCATGCTGGTCCTCGAACAAAGCTTTGTAGATGCTCTCATCTCCCGTAAATCATTCTCTACTGTCTTAAACACAAACTCACTTTCTGAAGCTGGTACTAAATATATGTATTCAGGTCCACTTCTGCCTCCAGATACTATAAATACTCCATAAAAACCCTGTAGCAGGCAGTATTTATTTTCCTCAGACTTGGTGCTACTGGCCTATTGACATTTCCATCATTGTATTGACCCTTTGTGTGTGTGTGTGTGTGTGTGTGCGTGCGTGCCTGCGTGCGTGCCTGCGTGCGTGTGTGTGTGTGCGTGTGCACTGTCTCTGCATGGCCAGGTGGGCAGCAGAGTGGAGTTTCATTGCCAACAAGGACACCTGCTGCATGGCTCCACAACCCGTCTGTGTCTGCCAGAACTCACCTGGACCGGAACACAGCCCACCTGCATCCGTGAGTCCTCCACTGTCTGTCTGTCCATCTGTCCATCTGTCAGGCAGGGCTGCTTGCTAAATGGCTGCCTCCTTTTTCCTTGCATTTCCCTTTCATTGTTCTTTTACCACATTCCTCCAGAAAATATTAAATATGTCCTCTCTCTCTCTCTCTCTCTCTCTCTCTCTCTCTCTGTCTATATATAT
>JAODOY010012323.1:16434-28147 GCA_025399855.1 Forbesichthys papilliferus | reverse complement strand
TCTGCTCTCACTGTTCTTTCTATCACGTAAACTCAGTCTTGTCTTTATTCCCCCTCAATCCCCTGCATCAAAGTCTCGGGCATCAGCGCAGTGATTGGTAGGCCTACGTCTACGGCATTACCATCATACGGAAGTGATTCTTTCAGGCTACACGTGTAGCCTAGGTCCGTGTATGACTCTTCGCAGTTGTATCATGACTTAAGCTTGAGCTGCAGATTCAGACATGCTTGGAAAAATGTAGCTTTTGTGGACGCTACCGCACTACTTGATCAACTGAAGAGCATCGCTACTGAAAAGCTATTTGATTCAGAAAACAGCGCCGCTATCGCTGCTTAGAAATGTAGTTTAACTAGTAGTGGGGCTACAAGTAGTGGGGCTACAAGTAGTGGGGCTACTGCCCAACACTGTCACTGCTGCTGCCTCTAGCTGTCCGTATGTCCATGTTGCACAATGTCACGTCAGCAATGCAGGCGGGCACAAACATGCCAAGCTGTTTGAAACTGGGTTTTCCCCCTTTTTCCCCGAACACAAATCATTTGTAAAATATTTGTTCTAAATAAATATTCGTAAAAAGCACTATTTGTGCTTATCCGAATACCGTAGTGGTATTTGTGTCCATCTCTATGTCGTACGTGATTGTCTTGCAACATATATCGATTATCGCAGAATCGCTGCATCGTGATACCATCGTTATTGTGGGCAAAGTATCGTGAGGGTGAGCGATTCCCACCTGTACTGCAGAACGATAGTAAGGCAGGGCAGAGCCAGGCTAGGTTAATGAGTGTTAGGATGTTACATACTCGGTGTGACTCTCACCTCCTTGCTGGTGCAGCTATCCCTGCTGCGTGCATCCGAGGAGTCTCCTCCGCTGGAGGCGTCGGGGGGGCGCTGGTCAGATGGGAGCTCCTCAGAGGGGTGGGGGGCCGGGGAGCCAGTTTGCCCTGGTGGCTCCGGCTCAAAGGAGAAGCGACTGTTAGCAGCTGCTTCCCTCTCTCTCTCCCGCTCCTTCTCCCTCTCCCTCTCTCTCTCCCTCTCCTTCTCGCGGTCCCTCTCCTTGCCCCGGCCACCTCCCTCGTAGCTGCCCACGGGGATGTTAGCCACCATGGCCTTCACCTTCTGGGGGGTCCTGACGGCCAGCTGGGGCAGTTTAGTGGTGCCCTGCGCGCTGCCTGCGGAGACACATGAGCACCAGCCATCTAAGGCACTGTATGGGGAACAACATCATGAGCACCAGCCATCTAAGGCACTTTGTGGGGAACAACATGAGAATTAGCCATCTAAGGCACTTTGTGGGGAACAACATGAGAATTAGCCATCTAAGGCACTGTATGGGGTAGGGCTGGGCGATAAATCTAATTAATTTGATTAATTCAAGTTTTTGTTTTACAACGACTTGAAAAATGCCTAACTTTAAAAATTGAGATGAATGCTTTCACTCAAAAGTTACATCTGGATTCGTATCACCTGTGTGCACTCCTCCGGTCGACACGCACCAGTTTCCCCAGCGCACCTGAACCACAACTTACGGTGATTGTCTACCGTTTGCACCTGTGTGGAGGTTATACAAGTTGCATAGGAAAGTTTTTTGGTTTCTGTCAAAGCGGACGGAAATTATTTCCAGCAGGCATCCCGACCTGCTGGAAATAATTTCCGTTAGATTAGATTAGACTTAATCACTAAATAAAGTGTAAGGATAAGAAATGGTAGTGGCAATTAGTTACTAGCTGATTAGCTGTTATGCTAGCGTGATTTTTCGGGTCATATTCTTAGCGGACGATCCATTTGGAGCCAGACAGTACATTTTTATTTCGCAAGCATTTTTTGTTTGCCTAAATCAGGGTTCCCCAACCCTGGTCCTGGAGAGCCACAGCCCTGCATGTTTTAGAGGTCTCCCTGCTCCAACACACCTGATTCAAATGAATGGGTCGTTATAACGAGCTATTCATTTGAATCAGGTGTGATGGAGCATCAGCATTACTTGCGTTATGTTGACATCTATCCCAGTGCTTTTTATACTACTAGGTATGCGTGCGTGAAATTGACCTGGATATGAAGCGCAGTCCGTAGCACTAAATTCTAACGCTTATGAAGTGATAAAGAGACTCCTCTCCACTTCTCTTGTTAGTGGAGCGGCAGTGATTTTCCAACAGTGGTACCCCAGCTACTGCATACATTACGGGGAAACACTGCAGCAGATGGATAATCAACAAGCAACTGTCTGTAGCCTGGGCTATAATCGATTATGGTCTGTCGTTGCATCGATGCAGAATCCTCTACGTCCGCATCGCGATGCATCGGTGAAACTATTCATTTAAACATCCCTAAGGATGGATTGCAATTCATTGTACCATATAGGCTACTGTAGAAAACATAGGCTAATAGTAATGTCTGCATATTTCTCCTATCATACTACTACAGAACCACAGACTACTGCATTCACTATTTGTAACGTGAATGTGTCTCCAATCACCAGCTTTATTTAGTTTAAATTAAGTTATTTGTTGATATTTCACATAGGGCATAGGCCTTTGCCCTACAATATGGCATATTTTATTAAACAAAACCGTTTTTTAAATAATATTTTGTGTTGTGTTTGGAGTTAATGTAAAAAAAAAATAATTTACAATTGTTATCATCCATCATACTCAAAATGAAAATAAAAATAAGCGAGAGTTAACTTTAGGCCATATCGCCCAGCCCTAGTATGGGGAACAGCAACATGTGCAGCCACCCTAACCAGGTGTGTGGAGCTGGAGGGGGGGGCTGGAAGCCCTCATGGAGATACTGCTGGGCTTGCTGGAGGCCTGGCTCTGCCTGGGTAGCTCTGGGTGTGCAGGCATCTCCAGGTGCCTGTCGCCTGCTCTCTCCAGGTGGGGCTGCGTGTGCGTGATGGTGGCGGGGGCCGCCGTGTGATTGGGCAAAATGTGGGGCGAGCCGCCCGTCGGGCTGGACACGGTGTACGCCGCGGTGGGGGGCACCGTTGTTACGGTGACCACCCCGGTTGCCATGGTGACGCTGGGTGACGCAGAGTAGATGGTGGTGATGACCTGGCCTCCGGTGGGCGGGGCAGGGCCCGGGGCGGAGGGCTGAGGGGACTGGGCTGGAACACACACACGCACGGGTGTTGTTTATGGTTACAGTGGTCCATGAAGAACAGTGTGTGTCATGCTAGAACAAGGCTACTGGTCTAAAGGGCTTTTCACACGGGAAGCGGCATCCCGCTCCCTCCCGCCCGCCTCTCGTGTGAAAGGAAAATATGCTGCCCAGAGTTGCAGAAGCAATGAATCTTGTTTAGAGGTAACCATGAGAACACAACAGTTACAAACCATGTAGATATATAGATGTATTAAGAGTCTCTAAATAAACCCAGCCTACGTCATTTATGAATTAAGACTAAATATGTGGTGAATATGATATAGCATGTAAGCAGTGCATTTTCAGAGCATTATAAAAGAACTGTACATCCAATCGCGTGCTTCGCACATTTTCTTTCAGGTGTACGGTTAAAGCTTGTTAAACGCGAGTTAGAAGGTTGATAATTGTGTGACAATCCTGTCAGTTGGCTCGGCTGTGCCCGCCCGCGTCGGCCGCCCAGCCCGCCCGCTTCTCATTATTAATTGAACAATAGCGGGTTCCGCTTCCCGTGTGAAAAGCCCTTTAGCCACACATTGACCTGCTGCCTGTATCATCTGCTAGCATAACCAACACAAAGACTGACCTGCTAGCAGCGGCTGTACCAGGGTCTGTCCAGGGGGCGCTATAGCAGTGAAGCCCAGCGTCGCCAGGGGCGACTGAACGTATGCGGATCCAGGGGCTGGTAATGCCTGCTGGGCGAGGGAGGAGCCTGTTGTCGTGGAAACTAGAGGCAGAGCGGCTGGCACCCCTGGAGTGGACTGGACATAGGTAATCCTGACGGGAGACATTTAGAAGGAATAAATTAAAAAAAACAATGTAACTGAAAGAGCACCCCACAGAGAGGTGACGATCACATTTCAGTAATAAGGCTGTGGTATGCACTGCAGCGTTAGGGGCTGGTCATTCATCGCAATCGGCAAGAGGAGCGTAAGTGACGAGATGAGAATGAAAAGAGGAAGCAAAACAACTATTGCATTAGTGTGCATCAGATGAGGCTTGGTGACTCATGCTCTGAGTGTGCATCCTATCTGGACATACACACACAGGCCACCAGCAGCATGACTAACATACTGCTGTGGTCTTGGATCCCAGTACTGACGAATGACATGAAAGCTAAGCCCTTCCATGTCATGTGATGTGTAATATGCGTGTGTCATTTGTGATGTTTCTTTTCAACTCGTAATAGATGTAATTAATATAGCACTTATTGTACATTTCCATTAGAAAATGTGAACTGTAATACACTGTAAAAACTGTTGTAAAAGACAAATATGTAGTTTTACACTGCTTATTCTAATGCTGTATTTACTCACTGTGGTAAATGTGTTGAACTTAATAATTTGAGACAATTGATGCTTATGATATTCCTCTGACTCTGTCTGTTGACAGGTCAGGTTTTTTGTTTGTTTTATTTCTTTTCGTGTGAAGTTGTTTCACTCAGAATTGAATGGCGACCCTTCCGCCCAGGAGCTTGGAAGAATTTTGAGTCTGTTCGCACACGCTACGTCCGCTGGTGTGGTAGGACAGTTTTTTTGCAAACACACATTCAATCCCTGCACCTCACTGAGCAGAAGGGAGTTTCTATACACGGGGCCTGATCACATACACTGGTCTTACCAGCTCAATTACATTGAGACTGTATTGTTATTAAGTCATAGGGGTATATGGATTTTGATATTGATTGTTGTTTTTTTAATTTGAACATTGAATATGGAAACTGAATTGTATTGTGATAACAGTTTAAAACGGTGCACCAAACAGAATTAGAATTAGAATTGTAGAATCTTTATCTTGCCAAGGTTGTAAATGTTGGTTTTGATTTGTCAAATTGTATGTTATATGTGGAACCATTTAATATTCTATTATAAAGCCGGCATTGTTTAAACTAAAGGCACTATTGCCTGAGTGTCTTCGTGCTCCAGTAGTCGAACCTTAACACTTCTGGTCCTCATATCTATAGTTTAGGGTATACTGTATGTTGCACGTGTCATACCTGGTCTGTGCTGGTGGCAGGAGGACGGTTTGTGAGGGAGCGGAGCCGGGTGCCACTACAGTGGCTGTTCCTACGGTGACGGGGAAGGGACTGGTGGGGTGCGCAGTTCCTCCCTGAGGGAGCTGGGACTGGACAAGAGGCATGGGAGCTATCTGGATGATCTGGAGAGCACAAAGGGGAGAATGACACTGAACTGACCAGCTGCACTTATCTTCTGCATGGAATATCTTAGTGATCAGGCCTCCTCCAGGATTTCACAGGCCTTTTTGAACCAGTCATGTTCACCAATGGTTAAGCCCACCAACAACAAATGAATAACGTGAATTACCAGTAAAAGAAAAGCGTTTGCGATGTTGCTTAAATTTCCTCCGTTGATTATCACTTCAACGTGGAGAAACAAATGCTGAGGAAGTATTTGTTTAAGACGGCAGAGAACGAGAGAGTTCGCTTTATTAAAATAAACGCCCCTGAGTCACTGATCAGGTAGGCATATCGTAATGTTTAGGCTTATGCTTGTGGGGTGTTATAGCATTTTCTTTAAGATTACCGTTCTTTATTTTACAGCTTGATCGGCCGGTTTCGATTGCAACTTGTTCAGATTTTAATAAACGCCTTTATAAACTTGATTAAACCTTCCCAGCATGCAGGGTTTTGCCGCTGGAAGGGCGCCGGAGATAGTGTCTGGTTTATTAATAAAAAACACACATGTAACTTACTCTACTAGAGTCAGACACTTGAAAGTCTGTGGCAAGGTGCACCCCATTGTCAGTGACATCATGGCATCATTCATCAACATAATTTCAATGTCAGTAATTGTGTACAGAATTACTATTATTAGGCTTATCTTATGAAAAATAAATAAATACAAAACATTTACTTGACATAGTGACAGCCATTTGTGCTAATTGCTATAGTTCTCATTTTTGCATTAGAATATAGAACAATTCAAATTGGTCTCATTAAATTTTATTTTCTATTACACATTGAATATTAAACTAAAGCTCGACTTGTAGAAAAAAAGATTTTGGGGAAAAAACAAAACACAAATGATATCGCAATCGCTATTTTTGTCATAATAATCGCAATTAGATATTTTCCCAAAATCGTTCAGCACTAATGTAAAGTACTACAATGCAATTATCTTTACAAAGAAATGTCAATATACTGTATTTAAATACAATGTATTTTGATGCATGTTTTGTTTAAAGCTAATATATAATGGTTCTAAATACAATATTTTAAACATTAATATAGCAGAATACAACTATTTTCTGTGTAAAGCTATGGAGTAATTACATCCTGAGCAGAGAATGACCTCACACATCTGTGATGTGTTAACAAGTTGTTCTTTGTTTTCTTAACACGGCTGCATGCGAGCATGTTGGTGCACGTGTGTGAGCATCTGTTTTGGAGTGGCCAAAACAGATGCTTTGTGAGCCACACGCACATGCAACCAACGTCATTTATTTTAAAGAAACACAGTTTTGCCAGGAATATACATTTGTAGATATCTTGTCTTGTCTTGTTCAGGTGTAAACATGCTCACATGGAAACATATTTCCCACAATAGGAGGTTTGACTTGAATTTGTATATTATTTGAAATAAATGTGTAACATGGATTGGTTCAAAAGTAATATTACATTTTGTTTATGTAACTCTTGTGTTTGTGTTAATCTTTGCTTTGGTACAATGAGTGTGTGTGTGTGTGTGTGTCACTGTAGGGGACATTGAAATTCAATATCCCACCCATGGGGTTAGATTAACCCAGTACATTGAATTGAAAACAACCCAAATTGGATAGTTTCTAACCCAGTTGCTGAGCAAATATAGGACCGGACACATGTTGGGTTGGATCAACCAAGCAAGGTGGGCTGAACAATACAATTAAGGTAGGTTAAATTAACATTTAGCTGGGTTATAAATATCCAATTTGGGTTGTTTTCAAACCAACACTTTTTAGTGTGTATGCATGTACTAACCTAGTACCATGTATGTACTAGCTTAGTACTATGCACTAACCTAGTACTAGCTTAGTACTATGTACTAGCTTAGTACTATGTACTAACTTAGTATCATGTATGTACTAACTTTCCAAATAGCTAGATGATCCCAAAGGCTCACTGACCTTGCTTCCTGCCTGAGCTCCATTCTGGACAGGCAGGGGTGGAGCCACAATGGGGAACTGCTGTGAAGGAGATGGCACAGACCGCACTGTTGCCATGGGAACCAGCATTTTCCCCTGGAGCACCGGGGACTGTGTTTGCACTGTGGGACAAAGAGCAGGTTGCTGAAAGGCAGCACAGAGGGATATCATGGACCACTGGAACACTTGGCCGGCTCCAGGACACCTCACCTCTCGGCCCCGGGCTGACCACGCCCACCGCCGGACTGGACGTGTATCCCGTCAGTGAGCTCGTGCCAGGCTGCTTCCCATTGGCCAAGGAAATGTGCGTGGGCGGAGCTGTGGGCAGGCTGAAGACACCGGTTGGCTGGCCGAGCGACTGAGGAGGGCTCCTGGGGTTGGCGCTGGCCGGTAGGGTAGGCAGAATGTACTGGACCTGTGTGATGGCTTTACCACCAGGGGGCGCCAGAGAGGAGGCAGGAAGGAACTGGTGCTGAAGCAGGGGCAAAGGCCCATTGGTCTGGCAATGAGGGGCTGACACAGCCGTGGTGGGCGGGGCTTGTGGCTGGGGAGGCGGGGCTATTAGCTGTATGGTGGGCTGTGCAGAGAAGGCGCCCCCTAGCACCAGATTGGTGACCACTCCCCCTTGCCCAGTGGGGCTGGGGGAGGGGCAGGAGTAGTACCCTCCCCCCACCACCAGCTGAGGCGTCAGGGAGGGGTGGGGGCCGGGGGAGGCGGCGGAGGTGTTGCCGCGGGGCCGGCTGGCAACGGGCACGGGCGTGCTGGTGACCGGGCGCACCACGCTGGTCACCACGGTGGAGGCCACGCGCGGGAGGGGGTGGAGCCCCAGGGGCCCCGCCCCTGGCCCGGAGATGACCGAGTGGGCCGAGGTGGAGAGAGACAGGGTCTGGGTGCTGGCTCCTCCTCCTCCTCCTCCTCCTCCTCCCACCCCCTCCCCCTCCCCTGCCCCGGCCTTCCTCCTGCGCTCCGAAAAGCCTGCCCCGAACCTGGCCTCGTCGTAGCGCTTGGCGGCCGGGTAGGAGGACAGGGAGACGCTCCTGCCGTGAGGGCTGTGGTGAGAGGAGGACGATGAGGAGCAGATCACCGGAGCGAACACTCTCTGTGGGCAGAGGGCTGGAGTTAATGGGGTCCTACGTTTACATCTCACACGTATATGTTCACCATTGCTTTCTGCTAAACGCACAACCACGCACCTTTGACGTCTGCTTTTTATTCGATAATCTTACTATTGTATTCTCGGTTGTTATTTAACTGAGTTGTCTGTTACGCATTACATCACATTACATTAGGCATCAACAGTAGTGCCTTGCCTACAACAGTAAACAACAGTAGACTGGGCTGGCCAGGCAGAAGGTTACCTTGCGATCGGCCTCGTCCCCGGAGCCGTGCTCGCTGCCGCTATCGGTCACCCTCTCCTGACACTTGAGGTCTATGGAGCCGCTGGGGTAAGCGTCCTCTGTGGAAAACAGACAGACAGGTCTAAGATGGCGTCACAACATTGGAATGTGCACACCGTGTTATTTAGACTAGGAGCAGCTGGCTCACATGTGTGACCGATGGACGACCTGAGCTATGACTAAGCATATGGACCCAATCCAAATACAGTTATGAAAAAACACACAAATACAGTTGAGAGAAGAGAAATACTCAAACGCAATCATTACAAATGTAGACACAAAGAACACACATCAGACTTGACAAGAAGGCAGACATACAGTAAGTAGAAAGTACCTAATGTGTAATAACATAAAATAAAATCCTCTACAGAAATAAGCAGTAATCCCCACACAGCTGAATCTGAGCTGGTGTTGCCAGGCTGGTGCAAATAGAGTAGACCAGAGACATGGAAATAACAGAGTTACGCCAACGAAAGGTTGACATTTTCAACAATCACATGGTTCATGGAGAGGGGTAAAATAGTTCCAGGAAGTGCCTTGTGGGCAATTATAATTGATATATTTACAGGTATATAAGTGTTATTATTTAGGCTATCATCCGGGAACCATTTAGAGCTCCGTTGCTGTGAAAAAAACAGTCCATTGAAGTGAACGGAGATGACGCAACTCTTCTGTAAATGGCTCAGTAGATCAATGATTTTCAAAGTGTGGTCGGGACAGGCCATACGGTTCACAAGATGATTTTTGAGGATCGAAAGATGAAAATGAAGTGCGTTTTATTCTAGTTTCGAAACGGTGGGCTTGCAAAGTATGAACCATTTCTTTTAGTAAGATCAAATACATATTCCATGTGATGTTCTATCCATCAAGCATGTGTGCCGGTTAGTAGCTTGTGGGACTATATAGACGGTAGAGCTGCCTTCATAGCCTCACCAATGACGTCATCGTCTCCTTCCTCCTCACAGATGACCATGCGCTCTTCGTCGCTGGTCATGTCCTCGCTGACACCCCGCTGAGGCTGTGCCAGGGGCAGGGAGCGTCCCGGAAACTGTCCCCCTCCGTCGCCGCTGCACATCTGAATTAAGTGACAGGGTGAAGCGCGCGCGTTGACAGATGCAATGGCATGTGTGCAGACGCTCAAGCCATACGTTGTCTGTATGTTGTTAAACATGCAGTGGTGCTTAATCACTGACGGTGACTCAGTGATGACGACGATGTGTGTGTGTGTGTGTGTATGCGTGCGTGCGTGCGTGCGTGCGTGCGTGCGTGCGTGCGAGTGACTCAGTCACGCGTGGCATTTGGGTCTGCCAACTGCCAGCACTAAACAAAACACTGGTTACCATTGCGAGTGGTTTCTCTTGGAACACTGTTAGCCGTGCCCCACATCAGCCAGTCTGTCAACATTCCTTGTAAGCACTGCTAATGCCTCGATTGATTGGCTTGCTAGTGGGGTAAATGTTAAGAGCCCTACCTGTGCCAGCTCAGCCAGGGCCTGTGTGTTGCCACGGTCACTGCGCTCCAGGCTGTGCATTGCACTCTGAGAGAAGGCTCGTGGGCGGCTCGGCTGCCCCGCGTGGCCGTCTCCCGCACTGCGCTCAGACACGCCCCCCGGGCCTGGCCCCGCCCCCTTCAGCTCAACACAGTGGGGCTCTGGTCAAAGCACAGCGGTCAAATGGTTTAGGGTGACGGGCGTGCCTGTGGCTCAGCGGGGATCTGGCCGGCAGCGCGGACTGACCTGTTGTCTCAGACATGCTCCTCTCTCGGATGTCTTTGCCCCCCGGGATGCCTCGGCCATCCGAGCTGGACTTCTTCCTGTCTTTGTTGCACCACTTCCAGTCTGGGTGGGCCTTGAAGTGGGCCTCTTTCACCTGGGCGGAGGGGGGCATGCGAGAGACGTAGGGTAAGGGCTGGGCTCACCACGGCCACGGTCGCTGTGCGCGTGTTGCTGCGTGCGCGGCTGTACCTGAAAGGCCAGGTCGTGGTATTTCTGCTTCTCCTTTGGACCCAGCGCATACCACCACTCCCCCAGGATCTTGCTGACTGTGCGGTTGTCCTGGTTGGGGTGCCGCTGATGCACCAAGGCTCTGTGGCGCTTACTGAAGATCATGAAGGCGTTCATGGGCCGCCGGATGTGGTCTTTCTCCCTCTGGGGAAGAGAGCGTGTTAATGGAACACTTCAAGCCAGCGGGACAGAGCGGGGTTTATGGACTGCCGGGAGGCACCTTTCCAGGGCTATTCTTGTCTCCGTCTTTGGGCAGAGCACTGAGGGATTGAGTGCGGCGCTTCACTGGCGACATGGAAATGGGTGGATCAGGCTGGATCCCTGGGAGAAACCTAGGAGGCCACAGAGCGAGGCTTTGTATTTCACAGCTTTTATTTCTGAATACTACATCAAATAGAAAACATTTGCACATGTACTACATATCACAGATGTGTTTTATCCACCAACTGTTTTGCTTAATGTTTATTTTGTACCATTTTTTTTTATTTGTTGTCATGGCAACAAATTCAGCATTATCCACTCCATAAATATATTGACACGTGATAATAATCTGCTTGCCTCTCCGACAGCCAGTGTTAAATTGGAACTGGCGTCTGAGAACAAGGTGGTTTTGAGTAACCTCTTGCCACAAACTAAATGTACATTTAATCCCAGACGGCATTGTGTAAAGACTGAGACCTGCTTCAAGCTAGCACACACACAGTAAAGAGTTACTGAGACCTGCTTCAAGCTAGCACACACACAGTACAGTTACTGAGACCAGCTTCAAGCTAGCACACACACAGCACAGTTACTGAGACCTGCTTCAAGCTAGCACACACACAGCACAGTTACTAAGACCAGCTTCAAGCTAGCACACACACAGCACAGTTACTGAGACCTGCTTCAAGCTAGCACACACACAGTACAGAGTTAGTGAGACCTGCTTCAAGCTAGCACACACACAGTAGAGTTACTAAGTCCAACTTCAAGCTAGCACACACACAGTACAGTTACTGAGACCAGCTTCAAGCTAGCACACACACAGTACAGAGTTAGTGAG
>JAODOY010012323.1:0-16334 GCA_025399855.1 Forbesichthys papilliferus | reverse complement strand
CTTCAAGCTAGCACACACACAGTACAGTTACTGAGACCAGCTTCAAGCTAGCACACACACAGTACAGAGTTAGTGAGACCTGCTTCAAGCTAGCACACACACAGTACAGTTACTGAGACCAGCTTCAAGCTAGCACACACACAGTACAGAGTTAGTGAGACCTGCTTCAAGCTAGCACACACACAGTACAGAGTTACTAAGTCCAACTTCAAGCTAGCACACACACAGCACAGAGTTAGTGAGACCTGCTTCAAGCTAGCACACACACAGTACAAAGTTGTGCACATGAATCCTTTAGCAGCATTGTAAACACGCGCAGCCACAACATCTCAAATGTACGTACGGGTCATCCACATCACTCTCCGTCTCACTGTCAGGCCTTTCTCTCTCGGCCTCGCCCTTCTCTCTCTCCGGGGGCGGCTCGTCCGTGGAGGGGGTGGGCCGTGACTGAGGACCCCTCTCCACAGTGCCGGGGACCTCGGACGGCTCCTGTGGCAGTGCTGTAGCCCCCTGACACTCTAGGGAGAAAGCACAAGTTCACCTGGGTTTGCAGTGGCGCAGAGCATTTGAAAAGGTACACTAATTAAGATAAATGGATTAAAGGCTTGACGCACGCACAGCTGGACAACCGTCTATGGAGTACCTGTCTTTAGGCTGGCTGCTTGAGGGTGGTTGATGGGTTGCTGGGCCTCTCCTGACTGAATAGAGGCATCTGATTGTGCAGGGGCCAAGAAAGGGACCAAGGAATGCCAGGGGAACACAGGAACTGAACGGGGCTCCACATTTGTCCATACTGCAGTGAAAGACATGCATATTACAATGCAAAAGCAAGGCTATTGTTATGCTTATTAGACAGAAAATGTGTACATCTTGACTAATAAATATCTAAAAAACATTGCAATTTCCCTTATGTAAAACACTGCTTCCAAAATGTATTTCTACTGCCAATATTGACACAGTTAAATTACTTTACAGTTTATAATTAATTTCTGCGGATATCACCCATGACCACTTGACTGAGTGATCATTAAGAGCACGTTAAATCTGGCTTAATTACATTTTCATAACAGGCAGGACCAGACTGGAAGAGGTCAGAATTGAAACCTCGACATTATGTTTGCAGTCGTGTAAACCAACTGTGTTTGTTCACAGCAAGAAAATGATTAAATGCACAATAAAGCCTTTAGTGTCTTATATAATTTACAGTGGTATGTTAATAACTGTAATATACAGATTTAAGAGATGCATTGAATTGGTTCAGGAACACCTTTGTGCCTATATCAATCCCAGTTGTGTGTATGTGTGTATATTATGATGGTGTTGGCCATGTAGTTGTGTATCTGGGCTTTAAACAAACCAAAACAAATGTCCACATTAAGACAATAAAGTATATAGGCTACACAAATATATATCTATCAGTAATATAGCAGCATAACACATAAGACATTATTATTATTATTATTATTATTATTATGCATTTTTAAATCAAAGACATAATATGCATATAATTTATACATGCTTTAAAACTCGTGTGTTTGTGTAAACAAAGACTACAGTAACAAAATTGATATGAACTGACCAAACATGCTTAATCCTTGACGGAGATATTGGGGATTCTCTGATGAAAACATCGTTGAATAATATCCGTAAAACCCGCTATTGGTGTCCTTTGATTAAATAAAAACCCTTTTAGAGTGATTGGCAGAACACATTTAATTCCAGATCATGATTTGATTGAGGTGGCAAATCCTTAGCGAAAACGCTGTATGTGCTACATATCCTTCCTTTCAAGATGCAGTCTTCGTTCTCATTATTTACGGGACCATCCGCATCTTTCGATGTGCTATGGTGATGTTATAATAACAAATCAAGCATAAAGATGCCTATCTGTCAAGCAGGGTCCATCTCTCTTCCTCGGAAAATGCCGCAATCTGATAACGCACACAGCGGCAACATTCGTTTCCAAAATGCACTACAAATGATTCCAGAATGAATTGATCGTCATTTTTGATGGTGAAAAGACAAAAGTATATAAACAGCCCGTTAAAAGTTAGTGTGATCAACGGCATAGATTCTCCTCCCCTTGGTCTAATTACCCCCGATACACCCTCTTCGTGTTTGTTTACATTACTGCAGCACTATGGTGCTGAATGGGTTAACAAGGCCTCGATCTAGTCCACGGCCCGGATTAAAACGTCATTCCGTAAACTACGCAGTCCTCCTGAGCCATGTCAACTCTAGAGCTTCAAAAACAAACTACAATACGGTTATGGATAAATGGACCGGGCACCCACAACTGGGTAATATAGCCTATTTCTATCACACGACACTTGACAACTTGTGAGTGCTACTCTCTCCATAAAACTAGACAATTTGCAGCATGCAAACGTGAGCAACGGTATAGCTCATGCTATATTATCAATTTGCAATTATTTCACACTATCTTCATATTACTTTTAGAATTACTATATGCAGTTTAACTGAAAATACAGACATGATTGTTGGTTCACATACTAAACAGGAGTGAAAAATGTTGCTGTATTTTTCAACAACTGAAGTGCAACGATCTAAATTAGGCCAGCCCCTCGGGAACGCCCCTGGTCCTGCACCCGCCGCAAATCGAGGCAAAATAATCGCAAATGTTCTCATACATCAACATAATGCTGTACACGCGTTTTATCCACTACAATATGTGTGCCAATACAATTTGTCTTATCAGCATAGTGTACATTAAATAAAGTCAACAGTTTCGTATCAATTTACCCAATATAACACGACTTACACTAGTAATTAACCCACGAAATAATAGCCTATTAAATCACAGTAACGGGTTTTGGGTATTCCAATTATTACAAACCGAAAGCCGTGGTTAACCATAAATGTGGTGCATTCATCCATCACCCACATTAAATGTATCTGCTATCCATCAACTGATGTAAAATATTCCCGATCAGTCTTTCTTCACTGTCTCTATTGTTAGTTGATCTTTTGACAATTGAAACTACCGTAGCAGTAAAGACTCTTCTACCGGGCCAATTTAGCTCAAAGTCTCATAAGCTAGCTATGTGTACTACAATACAGTGCATTAGCATGTAATAACGAGAAAACTGTAAGAAACATCGAGTCCAGGCGGTGAAGAGAATAGAAGATAAATCACACTTTTCTCTGTCTCCTTCTCCCCGCATCGGTTAATCGGTACTGGCAAAAAAAAAAAGAAAAAAAAAGAGTGTCTAGTTGGGATGCTCGAAGCCCAGATCTTAGTGGAAAATACACAGGAGGTTACGGCTGGTGAGGTCCGTCTGCAGCAGTTTAGCTAGCCTCTTCACGCGGATGTCTCCCCCCGCCTCAGCAACGGCGCACGCAACGTCCAGTTCGATTAGCAGTCGTAGTTCGCGGACTTTTGGTTTCGATATGTCCTTGTGTAACGTCTTCTTGGCACACGATCTTAGTTTATTGCTTTGGCTTCCCCCATAGCAAGACCGGACTCTGTATTTCTATTTCCCTCCCTCTTCCTCTTGTTGTAAACTAGGCTGCTTTACCCCCCTCCCACCACTTCTAGGTCTGTCAACCTCGCCCAACCGTGTCCCACCCCTTTCACAAAATGTAGGCTCGGTCATTGGCCAAGGCGACAACCTATTATCCCACCGCCTCGGTCGTTGATTGGTTACAGTGTGCACTGGAATGCCAGTCATATGCAAATGTAGCTGTCAACATATGATTAATTCCACCATCAAAAATATTAACCTTTTCCAAATAACGTTGGTTTGTGTCAGCGGGCTCCTGAGTAACACATAGTTGTCATACACTGAATCGTTTCACAGAAAGCAAGTGCAAGTTTTACTTGTAAACCCACCCATAACTCATATCCATTGGTATACAACTCGTAGTAAAACTGGATTGAGAACAAAAAGAGCGAATCAAAGACCGACACTGAGATATAGCACAACCAATGGCATAACACAAGTTGGAATATATCCCGCCTCCATGCAAGGTTTAAGCTCAATATGTACTACTTGAATTGTCCATCGATTGTAGGGGTGGCGCTCTTAAGCTACCCACTGGCTGTACTGACGTTATATGCAATCGAAATGCTGTAGCCTACTCAAGAGAATTGATATGGGTACTCATGCTATAAGATCAGTTAGATCACACATTGACATGTACATTACTGCCTCACATTTGCTGTAACTACAATTTAATTAAGAGTTTTTCACAATAGTGTACTTTGATGTTTTGTGAGTCAGAAATATAGAAAGGCTTACAAAATATAACGGAACAGTACACTTGCAATTCTGTGCCTTTAGCTTAAACTTGGGTAGAAGGTGGGGGAAAGTGATGTCATTTTCTCTACAATTCCCTCCTTTCAATTCCCTCTTTCCATCATGTAAATCTGCCTCCCCCGGACAGATTGTTAAATGTGCAACACACAGTAGAAAAATGAGACTGGGAGAGAGGAGGGGTGATTTTGAAAGAAAGAGAAAATGGGTGGAACGGGATAAGAGAGCGGAGGACCAGAGGGTAAAAATAGACCGAGAGTCATTCTGTGCAGGAGAGGGTGGGGGTGGATGAAAAAACAACTTGTGAAAACAGAACTTCTCTTACGGGAGGAAGGGCGTAGAGACCAGACACTGAGAAGATGGATTACAGTGGCACATGGAGAGTAACCCCAACATATACCTGCACAGCTGGGTGGTCTCTCTCCCTCTCACACACACACACTGACATCTGTGATATGGTGGCTGCATACATAGTATAAACACAGTGCAAGTCAAGCTCCCCAACTCATCTGTCAATCACACAAATAACAATGCTGGGAGGAGCTTAGCTAACTCTAGCAGCGAGTGAGCTCATCAGGCGCTGGTGAGGCGACCAATAAGGTCACATCGAGCGCCACTGGCAGACTCTGTTCCCCATAGTAAACAAGTCATTAACCCTTTTACTCCTGGGCAACACGTACCATAAAGATAATGTTAAACTATTAACATAGCATTAGAACATTGCTAACGTCCTATAAAATAGCAAAGCACTTTGTGTGATTTACAGTAAGTAGTCTGACCCCTTACTGGCTTCTAGCAGACACTGGAAGGCAATGGTGGTTATAAGCCTGAAGCAACAAGGGTTAAACTCTTACTTGTCAACGCAGAAAGACAGGCGTGTAATAGATTAAGGCTTATCAACAGCAATGAGCCCATAAAGATCAAGACCGGCTGTAGTTTGTGTGCAAACGGTGCCCGACAGCAACATTATAGCCCGCCCAGGAGCACTAATCAATGATGGCTAGTGATTGACGGAAGGAGAGGGTGTGCATATGAGGTTTGGGCAAATATAGCAAGTGTGGTTTCAACAGACTGGGATATTAAACTGTAGAGAAGTTCATTGTTCAGTCCTATTGAAGACCATTTGTATAACTGTCAGGAGGAAATTCCTGATAATAGACTTTATTGAAAGTTAGTTAGTTAGTTAGATAGTTAGTTAGTTAGTTAGTTATTTTGCAGCAAAGGGCAAAAGGGAACATGCTGTCTTAACTTCAAAACAATATTATAACACTCAACTCTGTGTGTGTATGGAATACTACTACTACTACTACTAATAGTAATAGTAATAATAGTAATACTTTGTGTGTGAATGATTCCCACCTAGATCTCCCTACAGTATATAGGTTTACTATGTGTAGTGTGTTCTTATCATATAGTTCTAGTTCAGCAAACTCATTGCAACTTTTCGTTAGTGCCCCCCCCCCACACACACACACACACACACACACCACCTCTTCATTCATCACCCAACCCTGTGCATAGTCTCTTCCTCCCACAGCCCTCCATTTGTTCCAGCCAATTATAACTGCATCCACAGTCTTTCACTGTTGCCATGGCAACAGCTGTTAGGTACATGTCACTTGTGCTGACCACAGTGACTATCACTGGTCAGCACATATCATAGTGTCTATTTTGTTTTATCTACTTATTCCATCTGCATACGCTGTCAGCAAACATCAGGGACTAGTGAGCGAGTGTGTGTGTATGTGTGTGTGTGTGTTTCTGTTAGACATAAGATTTAAACTTTAAATGTCCTTGACTTAAAATGCCTTAAAACATCTGCCATCAAATGTACAAATATGCACAAATACAGTCTTTTTTGTTTCCCTAGCTGGCAATCATCCATGAGAAGAGCATACAAAACATGTATCTACCGCAACTTTGAATAATGTAGCGTGAGTTGTAATATCTGTATACCGACACCTGGAGGCGCTGTTAGACCGTAGCTTCATTGCCAACAGAGTAGAAAAATGCTGTAGGTAAAAGAGAAGAGGAGAGAGAGGAGAGAGAGGAGAGAGAGGAGAGCTGCTTAAGGAGAGGAGGAGAAACAAAGTGGACAGAAAACTAACTTTTAACTGTGTGTGAAGAAACGTTACGTCAAGCACAACAGCAGTACCGTGAGATATAACAAAACCTTCTGAACGCCAGTAAAGAACTCAGCGACGCACGTTTCTGACTTCACACGAGCACAATCTACGCCAGGGAACCGTGTCGTGTTGTGTACCACACCGAAGCAGCCACTGCATGCTGGGAAAATCCCCAGAGGCGCATGTTTTTATGTACAAATGGCAATGTCCTCGTCTGTAAATGCCTATGAGCTGCGGTGCCAGTCGGGATGGGCCGTGCCATCCAGATGTGGTTGTTGCCATGGACAGATACAATGAGCAGGGCTTTAAGTGTTACGTAAAGGAGGGGTGGGAGGCAAGGCGAGGGGAGGGGAGGGGAGTGAGGATGTTATTCCCGGGTATCCGTATCCGGGTAGACCAGGATGAGGAGAGCCAGGAGGAGAGGTAACGCTGCTGCATTGCGATGGAGCGAAGGGTTAACGTGATCACCTTGTCATTTTCGGGGATAAATAATCAAAAAGTATAGACAGTGCAGCAAGATGGGAGCGTGCTACACTGTGTCTCGGAGAATGAACACACACACAGCAAAATGAATTGTTTAACATGACTTGACATGACAAGGAATAGTAAACATTTTATTGCAACACGTAGGTACTGAAAATGCACACGGAAATGTTATCCTCATGCCTGCTTGTGGGCATCCGGTCTGCTCTAACAGAATAGGCTGGCTTTCCAATGGCCCTGGAGAACACATTCAAAGGCAGTCAATACAGAACTGTTCATCTGTGCCGTTAACCTGACATGGAATCTGTTACTTCCAAAGAAAACATTTGGCCAGATTGTTTTTAAAAAACACCCGTGAGAGCGTGTGTTCTCATGTCAGACTACTGTGAAAGGCGGAACTTTCAGGTCATGCGCTCACGTGTTTCTGGTTGCGCACAGCCACACGTGCACACACACACACACACACACACACACACACACACACACACACACACACACACACACACACACACACAGGGGCTGCAGTCTGTTTGTGAATAGTCTGTTGTGCATAAGCCTACACCAGTGTGTGTGTGTGTGTGTGTGTGTGTGTGTGTGTGTGTGTGATGTTTGCTTTGTTGCCATAGCAACAGACATTTGGCACTCACACATCATATCCGATGCGTGATGATTGACGCTTGGCTACGCAATTCCGCATGTCCGCACGCGCACACACACGCACACACACACAAACACACACACACACACGTACACACACGCACACACACGCACACAAACACGCACACACGCACAAACACGCACACACGCACAAACACACGCACACGCACACGCACACACACACACGCGCACACACACACACACACACAAACATGAAAAGGGTATTATCTTTTAAACCACCATCATATTTGCCTGTTTCTTAGATGTTCTCTTGTATTGGAAGTTGTGAATACTCTCGGAGCGGACATTGACTTTGCACACGTTAGCAGTGTGCAAATCACTTTAGTGCTTTTACTAAGAGTGGAGATTATTTATTAGAACAACAATGTTAATTGTAGTCATTCCTAACATACTGTATCAGCAGAGAGAATTTTGGTTTGTTCATTCATTTATTAATCATTTTCTTAAATCTAATCTGATTGTCTCCTATCTCCCTTAATATTATCTCACTTCTTCTCTTGATACATAAACTCTGCATATTCTCCATATGCACGTCAGGTCAACCTCTCTGATGCATGGGACACAATTCAAGGTCAAGAATTTCTCGCATAATTTCTGCAGCTGGTTAAGGTTTCACATTTATAATATTAAACAAACTACACCAGAAACAAAGGAATTAAACTTTGGGTGAGAGTGGTTTCACACGTGTCTCTAATTAATTGATTGACTTAAAATGTTTGAGAAAAACCTGTTTAATAATGTTAAAGCTTGATTACATTTTAGGCTTGTCAACAAACCTACGCAAACGTGTGCATGCACACCCACACACACACACACACACACACACACACACACACACACACACACACACAGACTAGCCCGGGTCGTAAAGTACTCGTGACACTTATTGTTAAAGGGAGGTAAACTGCGCAGCGTTGACCGAGCTCGGTGTGTGTGTGTGTGCATGTGCGTGTTTGTGAATGGGCTATCCCGTGCAGTGTTGAAATTCTATCTTTTGCTAAGCCGTTTGAAATCCTGTGAGTTGATCAAGTTGAGATAGCTTTAAGGGTAATATAAGTGAATAGTGGTACCAATTTTGTGTGTGTGACATTTTAAATATGAATGGGATTGCATTGTGATATCATATGTTATGAACATTAAGTAGAAAAGATCATAGTACAGTTGTAGCACGATCATAGTACGCATAAGCGCTTACACACCCTTTCTCACTCACATTTACACATCTCTGATATCTTCAAGATGCATGCACACGGACAATAGGACACTATTCATCCATTCAACGGCCTTTCAGGCCAGAAGGGAGATTTGAGTAGCGGCCATGATCTCTAAGATGACAGGTATTCTTCTGGTTCACAGCTGTCTCAGAAACATCCCACAACACAGAGGGTTAACTACAGACACACAGAGGGCCAAAGACAAGTAACGTGAACTTAAAGCAGCAATATGGACACAACACTAAGCAGAGCAAACTGTCTTTTAAAGGCAACTGTACTTACTGTACTTGGGTCTAAATCTTTTGTATCTGCAATGTCTAGCATAATCATAGTATAGGCCTACACTAGAAATGGACTAGGCCTTATTTCTCTCCCACTTACACCATGACTACAATACATCCTATACACGTGAAAGTGTAGCCTACACATAACCATTTAGAAGGAATGCACAACACTCACTGGCCAAAAACAGTGCCCACACCATATCTCACTGGCACAATGCAAAAGTCACAAAACTGAGTTAGACAAAACACTTGTGCAAGGAGAAAATTATGTCAAGGGTCAGGCAGGACAGCACATACGCACGCACACACCACACGCACGCGCACACACACACCCACCCACACACACACTGCATGCTAGCTTGGTTATACAAACAGCACAAACAACTAAGATTTCTGAATAATTTTCTCCCTATAGACTTTTTTCATATCATCTATCTATCACATCTATCTCAGACATTACGGATTCAGTCTAATCTAAACCGTACTATACTCCTTTTCTCGCGTTTGCTCAATAAAACGCTTCTCAAATCTGTCCATACCTATCCCACATAATGTAGAACAATGTTAGAATTGTACTTATTATTTAAGCATTTTCATAAATTTTCATTACTTCACCAAGATGTATTATTCCCCAAAATGTACGCATTAGTATTTAGCTCAGCTAGTTGTGTTTTGTCTAATCCAATTTCCCCATTCCTTTTGAATCTAAATCCAGTCCTTCAGGATGTATTGTTTACATGAGTGTGTGTGGGTCTGTCCATTATGACTGAGGACATCATAGATAGTCTGGATTACAGTAACTTAAACTAACTGCCTATAATTATAGTCTAATTAATGCATGCATGCATGACTTTGTATATTGTACGATTCCTTGCTTTTACACATGCACAAAACATTTTTTTGAAATGCATTGAGTTACTTGTGCAATACATGTTTATTAATTGCTGATACCCCTGATGCTCCTATTTGCACTCAAATATTACATTCTGTATTTTCATACATTCTGCTGCTTTTTCAGTGGGGCAGAAATGGCAAAAGTTAATAATGAATAATTGTATATTGTTCTACATCGTATCCTTTATATTAAATATTATACAAATTGTAATGTGTCAAGTTTTGTGACTTCTTGTTATCTGCATATTGTAATACACCATCAAGTAAAAATACTTAGTTATGTGCAAATGTACATGAATAATACATAATCTTTTGATTCTCACTGTGCTTCACAAAACAAGACCCTTCCAGAAGGTCCGCCCAGTCTCCCGTGTCCACATGTGGACTGTGTGTACACTAGCATCTTCAGTACGAGTGCTGAACAGACACTTCCAGGGAGGTTAGCAACAGAGAGCGGAGCTCGACCGGCCCGGGGCTGACCCAGGGCAAATCACGGCTCTGGTTTCCAGGGTTGACCTAGGCGATGTGGTTGGTGCTGCACTACGACAGCAGGCTAGCAGAGAGACGCAGGGAGCCCCATATGAGACGACAGCACGCTTGCTTTCACCAGTGTCTTACTGCAGGCATGCTCACCTAGGTCTACTAAGCAGTTATTATGCTGGCCTTATATATAATGCTTTCAGTTAAAAGGGTTTTGTTGCTTGTTTTAACATAAGCTTCCCAGAGTTTTACTGTTTAGCTATTTGTTTGCCTAAAGTTTATTACTAATATAATTCTAATTCAAATTAAATTAATATTATTCATATTATTATTGCTATTTAATATAAGAATTTTTGAGAATTATTTAATTACTGGATATTGGTAGTAGGTGAGCAACTTAAAAATGAATGCCTTGATAGGACAGAAAAATACCACTACAATTATTTGATATTTCACAACAAGAATCTTTCAATCAACATAATTTTCAACTTTTAAAGTGTGTGTGTGTGCGTGTGTGTGTGTGTGTGTGTGTGTGTGTGTGTGTGTGTGTGTGTGTGAGCAGAACATTCTGACAGCTGACTAAACAGAACAGAACAGTCATAATGGAATTTGTTTTTTTAAAATAATTTATAATTTCAGTTTCAAAACCATATATTTTCTTCTCTTTCAAATGCGATGTATCTCAGGATACTGCAGATAAGATACACTGCATTTAACATGCAGTCACTGAGTATACATTCATCTGTTATAATTTCTGACAAATATTAGCCTTGCTGTAGCTAAAAAAAAAAAAAAGACTACAACTTCACTGACCTGAACTTCCTCAATTCCTGCTATGGCTTTTCAGTCCCCTCCTTTTGAATGATTATGACGTGGAACGCTGCCTTAAATGCTATATACGGTACATTGCACAACAAAAAAGAAGGCCTCGTGTTTTCATGACCCTTATTGTTTTGTTATTGCAACTAATTCTGTCCCCTGACGTATTCTTATGCTAAATGCCTTATGCTTATGCCTTTTAACATGAGGGTTTGAAGCATATTTTGCTGAGCTAAAATGGGATATGTGATACAATTTAAATAAAATATTGTATTCAATCAGCATGTTAGAACTTTATTTGTAATACAATTAGTTGTAATACATTTTTCATGTCATTATTTGAAAGCTATAGCATCATAAATGTATAGCGTACTGTGTTATCTCAGAAACAATTACTGATCTTTTTTTAATGCAAAACTATTTAGACAGAGTTCAACAAATATGTGTATATGCATCTCTTGCTCTCTCCTGTCTTGGTATAATGGTCACTATTCAGCGAGGTGTGATACGTATGGGATAAGCACACATGTGGCTCATAACATTTTGTTATGCCAGTGCACAAGTATAGACAAAAGCAACCAATACTACTGACACACCTACATTAAGTGGACCTGTAATGAATCTTTGCCCTATAGGTCACCTCCATGAAAACTCCATTATAGATATAAACACCCCTCAGTCTCAAATGGCACATTCTTGACAGACAGACCCCCCCCCCCCCCACACACACACACACACACACACACACACACACACATATGAGTTTGTCACCTGTGCCGGGACGTCCCATGATGATGTCCTTTCGGGGGGTGGGGTGCAGGCTCTCTGCCGGCACAATGAGGGGCAGCAGAGCGGTGGGTGATGGATGGCAGGCCACGGGCTGCTGGACCTCCCCTCCAAAGCCCTCCCCCCCCATGCTCACCGACAGGGCCTGCAGGGGGCTGGCCACAGAGGTTGGCGTCGGGGACACCAGCAGTAGCTGCCCGGGCTCTCTGGGTGCTCCGGCTCCCCCCGGCGGGCACTCCGTGAACTTGGCCAGCGGAACCTCCGGGTTGCGCACGATGACCGGCGAGTCCCGCCGCAAGGCCTGCTGGGAGACGGGCGGCGTGCGGTGGGACCCCCCGTCGGCCGGGAGCGGGGAGGGCGGGGTGGGGGACGCCATCAGGGGAGGTGGGGGGGAGGAGGAGGAGCAGCTGGGAGCTGTGGAGCCGCGGGGCCGAGGGAAGGCGGCCGTGTGGGGCGACAGCACCCTGAAGGAGCCGCCCGCCTCGCCCTGCTCCTGCTCCTTAGCCGTGTAGTCGTGGTGATGGTGGTGGGAGGGGGGCGGGGGGGGCGGGGCCGGGGCATCCGGCTTGCGCTTGCCGGGGCTCATGGGCACCGTGAAAGTCAGGCTGCTGTGGAACGAGGGCTGGACGCCCGCAGCCTGGACGCCCGCGGCCTGGCGCTCCCTGTCGCCTGCTTTGCCCCCCCCGCCCGTTCCGCTGGGCTGCCGGGGCCGCCGGTGGGGCAGCCCCGGCGACGGCGAGACGGGGGAGAAGTTGGCGGGCCGGAAGCCGAACAGCGGGGAGGGCGAGGGCGAGGAGAAGGGCGACTGGTTGGAGACGGGCGAGAAGGAGGGCGTGCAGGAGCGCGAGCTGCTCAGCGACACCAGCATGGTGGCGGCCTCGCACTCCTCCAGGTCGAAGCGGGACGACAGCTCGTGGGGCAGCAGCGAGGGCAGGAGGAGGTGGGGGGGTGGCCCCCGGTAGTCGGCTCCGCCGCCTCCTCGGCCGCCGCCAGCCTCGCTGCTCTCCCGGGACGTGTCGTCCCAGTCCAGCTCGCTGCTGGCCCGCCCGCGCACGTCGGAGGAGGGCGTGAGCGTGCCCGAGCTGCTGCCGCCGCCCCGCCCCTCTCCCCCGGGCCCTGCCTCCATCTCCTTGGTCCTCATGGAGAGGTGTCGGGAGCAGTAGCCGCGCCGCTGGGACTCCTTCATGCAGCCGTCGCGCGAGCACAGCCGCCGCCACTGCTTGCCATTGAACTTCTTGCGGATGCCGTTGGGAGTGCACACCACGTCACCCTTCTTGTACTTCTGCTGCACCAGGGACAGGGGCGTCCTGGAGCGGGACGACGTGGCCCCCGTGGCCCCCGTGGCCCCCGAGGCCCCCGAGGCCGCGCCGGGCGTGGCCGTCTGGGCGGGGCCGCTCTTGGACGGAGGTAGGTTGGGTGTGGCGGCTGGCTGGGGGCTGGCCAGGGCCGGGAGGTGCTGCTGGAGGTGGGGGGAGGCCGGGGGGTAGGAGGGGGGCTTGGAGAGGATGTGTCTGTGCTGGGGGGTCCCGCCGCCGGCTGCTCTGGGGCCGCCCGAGAGGCCCGCATTGAAGCGCGACACCTCTGCGTCGCTGCCCCCTGCTGGGCCGGAGGTCGCGGTGCCGCGGGGGTGAGGGGCCGCCCCCCCCTGCGGGGAGAAGCCGTGGCCCAGCCGCGGCCCCCCGCCCAGCGCGCCCATGCCGATGCTGAGCCGGCACACCTCCCGCTCCACCTCCATCTCCTCTCGGCGCTCCCTCTCCTCGCGCTCCCGCTCCCTCTCCCGGTCCCCTGCCGCGTCCGGCTGCGGGACATCCCAGGGAGGCGCCAGCAGTCGCAGGCTCAGCCTGGAGACCCACAGTGCCTGCCCCCCCCCCTCCTCCTCCTCCTCCCTCAGCAGCACCCGGTAAGGGAAGGAGACAGCAGGGTGGGGGTCCACCTGGGAGACCACCCCCTCCCGGTACACCAGGGGGGACCCTTCCTCCCCTCCCCCTCCGAAAGGCACGCACACCCGGGTGCCCACGGCCACGGGGGCCGCCCCGTGCGGGGGCGCGTCCAGGATAAAGTCCACGTCCGAGCCGTCCCCGGGGGGATATGCCGGCGTGGTCAGGGCCCCCCCGTGGAAGGGGAAGCGTGCCGGTGCCTCCTCGCCCTGGAGCAGGACCTCTGCGCTGCCCCCGCTCACTCGTCGCACCACCCCCGGCCTGAACACCGGACACCTCCCCCTGCCCCCGGGCTTCCCGGGGTCTCGAGCAAGCACCCGCTGGTTCTTCAGGCCCTTGGCTAGCGCCTCGGACACAGACGCCCCGCCGTGGGGGTTGAGGAGGGAGGCCTTGGGGTGCGGAGACGCTCCCGTGGCCTCCGGGCGCTCCAGGTCTGCAGAGTGCTCGCTGGCCGTGTCGGTGGAGGAGGAGCGCACAGAGTTCGGGGGCCCTTCGGCGTCTGCCTCCCTGGGTTGAGACTCTCTGTCCTGTCGCCGTGGTGCTGTCCTGAGGGCCTCCTTGTCCACGGAGGTGCCGGTAAGACTTTCTTGAGCTCCTCTGTCCTCGGTTGGCACTAATAATGGCGGTTTACCTGAGCTAGCAATACTTCTACTACTACTAATACTACTATTACCGCTATTGCTAATATTATTGCTAATAGCACTACTGGTAATACTGTTAGCAGTGCTGTTAATACCACTGCCGGCATATGTACTGTTAGTTGTTCTGCCGATGCTACTGCTAATGCTAATGCTGTTCGTTTTTATATTTGTATCGGTCACGTTTAACGTAACGCTGTGGTTTCCGCAGTAACTGTTGTGTGTCACAGCAAGGCTGGAGGTAGGGGTGGTGGTTGGGGTGCTTGTGTTGCTAGAAAAGTGCTCATATGTGTACTTCTTCTTGGGCACGCGCGCTTTAAAGGTGGCTGTTTTCCTACTGGAGACGGAGCCCAAGCTGGGGCTGTGATTGGTGGCCGTGGTGGCCGTGGCTGCGGGGAGTGGCGCTGGGGTGGAGGTAGGGGGGGCTGAGGTGTGGTTGGAGTTGGTGCTATTGCCGTTGGTCTTCCCCTCGTCGGTTTGCCTTCTGTCGTTCTCCACAGATACGGCAGCTTTGCGTAGCTCATTTAGCTCCGCCCTCTCAGGGGTATTGCTGTTTGTGATTGGCTCCTTTTGGGGACTGGCCGAAGCGAGCGGGGGCTTGAGGCTGGGGGACGTGTGCAGTGGGGCTTTGTCGGGCGTCTCCTTCCGGACTCGGTCTCTCCTAGTGTCTTTCTCCAGAGGAGGCTGGGAGCCCCCTCTTCTCCTTCCCCCCCTGCCCCGGGCCAAGGTGGGAGAGCGGCCTCTGTGTTTCTTGACCGGCCTCATCCTCCCTATTTCCTACCTGATGCTCTCGTTGCTTTACCTGCACCACTCCAAAGCGCCACACGTTGCGTGGGCACCCCCTTATGGTGGTCTCCAAGGTTCCCCTTGTATTCCTTATTCCTGTATTTGTTGTTGTTGTTGTTGTTGTTGTGCCCTGTTTTCCATGCGAGCTCCCTCTCTCCTGTCTTGCGGGCTGAAATCAGATTAGAGGCAGAAAACAGCTGCTCATGAGATTAGACCATGATGTCATAGCTGAAAGTGTGCTGCGTTGCACTGAATGTCACAGTGGCGCAATATCTGAACCACTCTGACTGAATTATCTTCCCATGTGCATGTGGTGTGGGTGTGGCGTGCCGCGCGCACACATAGATATAAATATAAATATTAAGATCTATACATATACTAACATATAATACATTGGAATATTTTGTCTGCAACTTCATTAGAAATAGCGAGAACAGTGATTTGCTCTAAATATAAAGGCATGATCAGGAATGCTAAATTCCTAAATTAATTCATAATAATATGGTAAAGCCAATTTGTATAATGAAGTGCATTAAATATATTAAGGTTGTTTGAATTTTTTTAAATAAGCTTTGGATGCATCTGTGAGATTGATCTCTGGGATTAGCCCATTCAGACACACACACACACACACACACACACACACACAATAAATAAATGTATTTTAAGCAAAAATAGAATTGTGAAATGGCCCAAGGTCACTTGTTACAAATTGTCACATAGGGACAGGGGAGACATCATAGGGACATCAATATGTCTCCAGGAAGCAAAATGTGGCTTTTAACACTTTTGAACACTCTAATATTCTTGTCATATACATTTATATATTTTACACAGAATACAGTACACACACACATGCACACGCACACACACACAACCAACGTAGTTAACAGAGCTAATACACAGCCATTAACACACACACACACACACAC
>JAODOY010012312.1:0-28149 GCA_025399855.1 Forbesichthys papilliferus | reverse complement strand
ATATATAAACGTTCATGTTTGCGTACTCGGCCGACTTTAATAGCCCCGCAGATTGTTTTGCCGGGGCCGACAGCCATAACCTCTTGGATGACGGCTTAAAGAAACAGCTGTTGACACTGTGGACGCTTGTCATCGTTTAAGCACAGAACAATATGGCGCGTGCTACAGAGACGGGTATTGTAACTTAAATCATCCAAATTCACAGATTTAAATGTCCGTGTGTCCCTGCTGTGACTCTTGATGAACTGGGTGGAACAATACTACAATACAATATAATAGGTATGTGTGTGTGTGTGTGTGTAGAGAGAGAGAGGAACAGAGGGAGAGAAAGACAGAGAGAGAGAGAGAGAGAGAGATTTTAGCATGTGAAACACCAATCTGTAAGGAGACAATCACATGAATATTCGTCAACTACATCCCTTTGTAAAGAAGCTCGGCTTTACAGAGCAAACACAGCAGGCTAGTGGTAGCCGAGTGTGTGTGTGTGTGTGTGTGTGTGTGTGTGTTTGTGTAGGGGGAGGAGGTGCAGTCTGGTCTTTCTCTGGTCAAATACACCCTGCTAATGGATGATATGTGGCGTCTTCCTCATAGACACGCCCTTCAAACGGGGTCGGCGGGGTCAAGATAGTTTTGCACTGGCAGGAGAAAATTGCTTGTGATGTGATTATGGGTCACAATGACCTCACGTGTCAGAGGTACGGCGTAAAGTGATTTTGCGCAGGACATTTATAGGCTGTACCGTACTGTGAATGATTTCAGGTTCCTTTGTGTTGTGGGGTCACCTTGTGCATTCGGGAACAAGGTGAGACCATGATGCGCTGTGGAGAACGCACCCGTGTCCCAATGTTACAAAAGAAAAGTCTGCCGTTAAATCTAGCATTGGAAAATAAAAGTCTTCCATTATATCTGCATAGGATGGCAAACTCAATAGCATTTATCCTGATTTTGACCTAATGCGCTGCTGATACATAGACACACATTGGTCATATGTATGAACAAGCATATTGATCTATCCACCGGGCATACCGGTGACCCAGTGGATAACACTGGCCTCACAGAGAAGACCCTCAAGAGAAGGTCCTGGGTTCAAATCCCTGTCATCTTGGCCTTTATGTGTGGAGTATGAATGTTCTCCATGTGTCTCTGTGGGTTTCCCCTGGGTGCTCCAGTCTGGGTTAAATGCAGAGGGTGACTTTTGCAACATGTATGTGACAATAAAAGCTTATTAAGAAATTAAATGTGTCAGAGAATGATCAATTTCTTATTATATATACTGATGAAGTGAATAACCTTAGATGGTAACAGGGAGCGTAAGGGAAGGAATGGTCCTGTTCCACTGACAAGGGCCACGTGAGGTGCGTTCAGAATTGGTGAACATATCCAAACAGTTTTCTGTTTGCTTTGAGTATGTTTGCGAACAGAAGCAAACCGTGTGAGGAGGTAAGCTAGTTCTCGGCAAACACACATTGACGCTGGATGGAGATTCTGAACGCACCTGTATGGGCGACAACAGCTAGCTTGCGGTTGGTTGCCTTAGACAGGACACATGACAGCCACATCTGGCTCTTACAGGGATCATATTCCTGACCTTTAGGTAACAGACCAGTCCAGTCCCTCTACGGCAGGACACCCTGACACTGTGTCTGACAGTGCTATGGTAGCAGCTACCGCGGTGACCTTTACACAGATTGTCAACTAACAGCCGATTCAACAGACCTTATAGACCTGATATAGACCCTTTGAATGGAAAAGATGCCCTTTAGCTCTCCATCATGATTGATCTGTGCAAAAGTCTTTGCTCTTAATATAAGAGTCTTTTTTAAAAGATGTAATAATGAAAGATTAGCACCTTTAACATGGCAAACATGACTTAGAAGTAGGGTTAGCACAGAAGTAGCCAATGCCTACATGACAACTTAACATTGACCCCCAGCTGAAATCACTATGAAACACAAAAGTGAAAACCTTTCAAGCACAATTTAATATCCAGGAACTTTCTTTCAGCCATGACCATTTCTAGCATTCTCTTTTATCCCAATGGCGCACACGCACGCACGCACGCACGCACGCTGATGGAAGAATCATCATCATTATGCAGTATACTTTTGATTTGGTCTGGCAAGTATGTCCCTTGTCTGTTACAAGTCACTATTAAAGGTGGATTCAGGGATTCTGGAGAAAGATTTTTGACATTTAAACTTGAGCAAAACAAAAACACCTACCTCTCCCTTAGGGTCCTGCTTCCTCAGAAGCATTAGACACATATTGCCAAGGCTAGGATAATGTTGCGGTAGATTATTACACAAAATGTGGACCATGAGATCTCTTAATTTGACAAAAAGGGTAAAGGCCTCTGACTCCACCTTTAAATCAGGTCACACGGGCACATGTATGCCATATGTGTTGAATTTATCCCAGCAGTGAACGCATTATCTCAGTTATGGAGTATGCATATCAGCCGACATACAGTAATAACCTCGATGAGCCCACTGCATGTTCTCTGTGATCATTTAGCACCACATGGTGGCTTAAACAGGCACTATACGGCAAGGGCGCTTGTTTGTGTGATATGCTGCCAAATAGTCGGCAAAGGTAGATAGAAGAAGTTAATACCAGCATAACAGCGTCATGCCTGGAAAACAGGATGGCTACCTGCTGCTCCCGCGGCGGTTATATGGCTGACATTTCTTCTCTGCCAGCTACCCGTATATATTCCATTATATCAGTTCCCTCCACCACATAATACAGGCCTATGTCTGCCTGACTGCCGTAGAGCTGCTGCCGCTATTCTGGTAGAAGGCAGCTTAATTAGGTGTCACAATGTAAGACTGCGAATGCGCACCTCTATAATTAGTGATATAATCCAACTGGAAATGTTTCCAAATGGAGCTAGTATTGTATTGTGAGAAACCTACAATTGTCCCCTGCTGTGGGGCTTATATTTATCCTTAATATTCCTATCCTCAATTCATCAAAAGATGGATAACTTCTCATTATCAAATAGGTTACTTAGGCCTACTTTAAATTAGTAAATTCCCAGGATTTGCTGATTGAAAATGTTACCATTTTGCCGTGACATTTCTGTCAATGATGAAGCAACGCTTCAAATGATTTGTGCTGCAAATTAAATAACGGTTGACGTAAATTCAACACGGCAGCTTTCTAAACATGTGGTTGTGTTTTATGGCTAATGACGCTAATTTGCGTTCTCCTTTCTGTTTTGTTTAGTCCCATATTTGAGACAACAGATACACAGGCCTACTGGAATTCATCTACAATGCATCATCCATATACTATATTAGTCACAGACTAGCCGCCATCACATTCAGAATGATCAATCCACAACTGAAGACTTTTGAGATAATGACGTTTTCGTGATTGTGTGTCTGGGATAGGTTCTCTTCACGCAGGGCTTCCTGGAAGCACTCGGTGGCTGCCTGTGGCATTTGTGGCTTCATTATGCACGTCTAACTTCTTCACCGCTGCTGGTTGTCAGGCCGGCAGCATCAGAGAGGAATTAGATTGGGCAGACATTTAATGACTTTCTGAATATCAATTCCTAACATTTGATTAAATCCTAATGAGTCCATGAGATTTGCTCCTCCCATTAGGTAGAAAAATGTACGTGTGCGAGAGAGCGAGATCTTCTATTAATGCAATGGCCTGTAGAGAGAGAGAGAGAGAGAGGTGTGCAGCCAATTCAGATGTCTGTCCTTTCTCTGGCCGTGTTGGCAACATAGTTAGCAGAATACATAGATCATTGTTATTTATCAACTCAAATGCTGGATACGGTTTCCCATCAAGTGTTAAATGGACTGTAAATTCAGAAGGGGGTTTCTTCCGGCCACTTAAGGCACCGTACAGTATTGCCTCTCAGTACCTCACACACATTCATATACCGATGGTGATGGCTGCCATGAAAGGGTTGTGTGTCTTGCTCAAGGACACCTCGACACTTCACTTATAACAGTGAACGTCCTGGGATCTCATTTATACAAATATTCTTTATACTTATTCTTAGAGATCCTGCCAGTGTACTTACATTATAAATATAAAAGATAAATAAGAAAGACAGAAACACACATTACACAGGCTCAAGTAAGCCCATCCATCAAATCTCAAGACTGCATAGAGATAAGAATTTCCACGTCACACTAATATGTTTTAATAACAAATTGGACGTGATTTTCTTACATACATTTCTATAAATGAGACCCGTAGAAGTGGTCTGCCAAGAATGGGAACATAATTACACAACCATGACGTTGCTGCCACCTAGTGGTGTAGAAAAAATCCACACCTATCTAAAAATTGTATATTTGTAAATAAAAACTTATTTCACAAGCTTACTTTTAGAGAAAGCAAGATATATATACACTCAAATACAAAAGCAAAAAATAAAAAAAATATATGCACGCCTACCTTTTACCGTTTCACCATATTCTTTAAATGATGTACTGTATTTGTGGGTATGTGTGTGTATGTGCATATGTATTGTATACGGTCTGTGTATGTTGTTCGTTGTTAATTTATGCACCCTGTAAAGCACATTGAATTGCCGTTGTGTATGAAATGTGCTATATAAATAAACCTGCCTTGCCATATCTTGGTATTCTATCAGGCCAATTTAAAGGGAGGGAGTGCATATCTAGCACACCCAAGGGCATTAAAACACACTCGCAGAACAGTGTTGGCATTTCTTTAATAAACATATGCCAAAAAGGGAGGAACATTTTAGTAAAAAAAAAAAAAAAAAAAAAAAAGACACTGCTGCTCGTCCCCTTAAATGTCACGTTACGTGTTTTTGCTTATGATTTTACACTGGAAACTGACCCCCGCCCAAAATAAATCAAGGCTCAGAAGTGAAGCACATCTGTTGTCCATGAGCTCGCTCAGTAGCCGTCCGCCATCTTAACCACAGCCGTCCAAGTGCTACTTGCCGTCTTGGAGCCGACAGCTCATCTATTCACAAGACGGGGTCCCCGTCGCGTCCGCAGCAGCGGTTCCCAACTGTACGACAGTGCGGGTTCCGACCACACCAGCGGGTGCATTCTTAGGGGAGACTAGCATAGTGTTTGGACCGTTTCCACATGGCCGGCAAGCACTTCCCTAACACCGCGGCCCACACCAAAACCCAGAGACTGGCGCCGTTGACTCTTGTTCAGACAAAAATAAAACTACATTGCGGGTCATGTCTCTAATAGTGCCGACAAGCACATAATTCATTTGCTCTCATAGATAAAATATCTTCCGCCTACTTGGGTCAGTAGTGCAAAACATTAATACTAGTCTGCCCTTAGGCCAATTAGACAAAGGCTAGGGTAGAGATTTAAAACATACCTGGCCTGAAAGGTTCACACACAGAAAAAAAAGAGTAAATGTTTAATTTAAAGACAGCAGAATAGATTACAAAAAAACAAAAAAGAAAAACGGTACGAGTGAGAAAATCTCCCCTGTTGTGATTCTTCGTTAACGTGCTCCTTATTCCGGATGAAAGGCGGCGCGTCGAGACGCCGCGCACAGATCAGGCTGACGAAGGTCACCAAGTGCGTCTCCATCGCCCCCCACCCACCGGGAGGTCCCGGGGGTTGCAACCAACGCACACGGGCAGGTCAAACTCTGCCTCCGGACGCCGCCCGTGCGTCCATCAGAACGGCAGGCCACGCCCCCTGTTGGCAGCCGCCGCGGAGTTCACAACACGTGGGCCGAAGCCGAGCGGGCCTCCCGGGGCACCACCGCCCCCGGCCTGGGAGGGAGAGCCCCAGGCCGGGGGGCCAGTCGGCGGTGGGACGTGCGGCGGGGGTCCGTGTTTGAACAGGTGGAGTGGGGGTGCTGGCACCGGTGGCTCCACGGGTAGGGGGCTGTGGTTGTGGTACTCGAAGCGGTGGTCCTTGTCCCCAGAGAAGACCATGCCCGCGCCGGCCCCAGGCCCCTGGCCGTAGGGCTCCAGGCGGGGTGGGCCCAGCATGCGCCCCATGTAGGCGTCCCCGTAGCCCGCGGGGGCGAAGGGGGGCGGCGGAGGCCTTGGGCGGCCGTAGTCACCAGCCCCATACCCCGCCGCCGTCTCCACGGTGGCTAGCGGCGGGTAGTCTGGCTCTGGGGGGCGGCCACCCTCCGCCACACACACCGCGGGGGGAGCAGGAGGTGGCGGCACGTGGCCCGTCTGGGGCTCGGCCGGGGGCTGCCGGTAGTCCAGGTCGGCGTGGGGGGGCGGCTCCGGTGGCTCGGGGGGCCTCTGGTCCGGAGGCAGGATGGACACGCCCCCCGTCTCAGACGCTGGGACACAGGGAGGAGCAGCAGTTAGTAACATATTACAGAAAAATCTGATTTCCATCAAAACAGGCAACCAGAAAATCTGTTAAAAATCAAATAAATAAATGAGTAAAAGACAGCCATCATGGCAATGATTTCACATAGGTACTACTCATTCAGACAAATTGTTTTAAGATTTGTTAAGACATCTCAAAATGTAATTTCCAGTAACATTTTGATGAATGGCAACTATAATGAAAACGCAAAGCACACTGGCTACAACCATGTTTGTAACAAGGGGTTCCAGAATGATACAAAATTAAATTGGAGCTGATGAGATCAGGATAGTCTTAACCCGGCTAGTGATTATATAAAGTTATATAAAACGTTGACTCCGTTTAACCAGTTGATTTATTTAACACTGCATTAGCCTAAAACCCTTTGCACAGAGCTGAAGTGCACGCATTTTTGCTAGTGATGTGACCCTTGACACCAAAGCTCCAAGGTGTGTGTCAAATGTTTTTTACATATTTTCAGTGAAGCTTTGCATCGAAGTTTGATTCTCTATAACTAAAGTCACGTGACCAATGACTTTCGATGTTTCGTTTAACAAGCACCCACTTGACTGCTTCAGTGTCTGCTTCAAAAGGTTTAAACGCGGGTACGTCTTCGTGGGTTTGGTGTGAACCGCGCGTAGCTTTTTACACAGCGAGTTATATGAGTTTGTCATGGAACCTGCTGCAAACATTCTGAAATGTGGGAACACTTCAATTGAATTAAAGCACTACAATTATAGAATATTCCCACCCACTGTATCTGTATTTATTGTAATGCAGCATGCCTGGGTTGTGCATTAACTAAACCTCACTCTGACACCATTGACACTCAGACAGATTAATAGTATGTGGCTGTGTGGGCTACAGCCTAGAGCGCACGTCTCTCGAGCTGTAGTTCGAGAATGTGCATCTGTTTAAAGCGTTTCCAATACAGATTTTGTTGTTGCTCATTTGATAACCGTTGAACTGCATTGTTCGTGCAGTATTAGCATAATATTATGCATCATGCAGAATGCATTTGCAATCAAATATATATTAGCATTATTACAGACAATTCAGGCAAGCAACAACTGTCTGATTGAGGAAATTGTGTGTCTAAGAAAGAAACATTTCTTTTAAAATATTTGTAGCATTTTATCTTCTTCTACAATATATTTCTATTACACTATGTAAAAGTGTTTAAAAAAATATGAAATAAAAATACCTGGCAGAAACAATTAAGCATTGGTTCTGCCTTGGTTCAGCAAGTGGGCGAGCAGCGTCCGCCTTGCTTGCAGTGTGCAGAGAGTCATTGATTAACATGCGAGTGGATTCACTCTGCTTCAGCCTGCAGTGTGCAACAGGCTTTAGTGTCCAATAGCAATGCTAGCTAAATGCTACAGGACACGCACGCACAGCCTGTTAGCATTGCATTACTGAATAAACTGGGAAAGAAAAAAGAACTCTGCGTGAGAGCATGTTTGTGGCGAGGTGCTTGGACGTTGTCGACTGATTTGCTTTATAATGTGAATGTGTGTGACGAGCTGTGACACAACTCGTTTCTAAAAGGACCAATAAATCACCCATGCATCATGAACGAGTCGTAATGAGCGGCAGCCCCGGCTGGTTACCTGGGGAGACGGGGCTGGGCTCTGGGGGCTGCTTGTCGTCTCGGGGCGGCGCAGGGCCCCCAGGTGCAAGGTGGAGGGCGTGGGCGCGGGCGGTGACTGCAGTGGCCTCCTCCGCGCCCACAGCGCCCTCCCCGGACTCGGGGCGGCGCTGTGGGGGGCACGGGGGGGGCTGGGCCTGGAGAAGTTGAGCCAGCAGCATGGTCATGGTGTGGGTGGCGCTAGCACTGGCGGCCGCTGCCGCGGCGTCGCTGTCCGGCCCCGCGGGGGGCGGCGGGGAGGGGGGCTTGGGCATCGGGGGCGTGCGGGGCACACCAGCGGGCAGCGCTGCGGGGGCGGGGGGCTCGGCCGGCGCCCGGTCCGGCTCGGCCGGCGCCGGCAGGGCCTTGGAGAGCTGCTGCAGCGTCTCCTGGCTGACCTTCGACCCCATCGCCTGGACGAACTGGGCGGAGCCGACGGTGTTCTTGGGCTGGCCCAGGAAGTTGAGCAGGACGGCCAGCTGCTCCTGGGTCAGGTGGGAGTTAGGGCCTTTGGGGTCTGCAGGAAGACAGGCGGCATTCAGAGGGGAACACAAACTACTCGGTGCCATCAATGTCTTTATAGGCAGCCATCTTTAAAACGCCTCTGGGCAGTTATTAGGAAGACCGTATTGAAATGAATGGAGGGAGAAAGCCACATCTACACTTTCAATGGTCACCTGAACATAAAACTGCATGTATACAACAGAGTACAATCTGATAAAAACAAACATCTGCTGACCAACATATGGTTTAAAAAGCAGTTTTACCCCCCGCAGGTCAAACTTCTAACACGCATACACAGCAGTTGGTTAATGCTTGGTGGTTATAAAGCAGACGATTGGCTCTTTTCTGCCACATATTTGCCGTTTGAGACTTCTTCTCCAAGTGGCATGTCTCGTGTGTGTGTGTAGGGCACCGGTGGAGCTACACAGTGTCGTCGACAACACGGGTGACTGGTAGTGGGGGTGAAGGGGTGATTGACAGCAAAGGGGAGAAAGCGAGGGGGGTGAGAGGGGAGAGAGTGAAGGGGGGAGAGGGCTCTCACCCAGCAGGGCAGAGGCGGCCGCGGCCTGGGCCTTCGGGCCCCCGGCGACGGGGAAGCAGCCCTGGGGGGTGTTGCTGCGGCTGCTGTCGTCCAGGCCCAGCTCCTTGCGGGGGGCTTTTGGAGCCGCAAGCTCCTCGGGCAGCTGCTTCTGGCGACGCCGCTTCTTGCTCCACAGCTCGTGGCAGTCCTGCCACAGGGGGAGACTGGAGGGGGGAGGGAGGGGGGGAGAGACAGCAGGACAGGACCGGTCAGCTGGATTAAGTTTATTCAACGGCATTCAAATGAATCATCTTGTTTCCAAGGAGGTCCTAAACATACACTACAAACATTAAAGAACAAATAAGTACATAAAGTTCATGAGGAAGTAAATAAAGTAACTAAGAACGATTAAACAAATCTGCGAACACTACAACTAACACACACAAACCAAAGAAAGCGTCTCTGAAAAGACCCACTTTATGGCAACATGGAGGCCACACTAGAATAACTGAATAAAAAACAGCAATGAGCCTTAATGGTGTGGTTATGTAGGGAAAGCAACATGGCCCTACTCTGGCGGGGGCATCTTGTCCGGGTCCACGTCCTTCAGGAACTCGCTGCAGAGGGCCTGCTCCGCCGTGCATCGCCTGCTGGGGTCCAGGTTGAGCATGTGGTCGAACAGGTCCAGGGCCGTTGGGGGGATGCTGGGTAGAGAGCACAGGCATCAACACACACACACACACACACACACACACACACACACACACACACACACACAGCTGGAGAGCCCCAACAAGGCGGTTAAGATCTACTAAAGCAGGGTCAGTCGTTCTCGAGAACGCTTGCTAACTTCAGAGCACGAATCAAAACAATATCCCTGCGCGGCCCTGCCAACACACATTGAAATGCATTGTGAAACAAAGCATACGGTAATACTATGGCGTTGTGTTGTGAGCGGTGTTCGCCACTTTGTTTATGTTCTCATAAGAGAACATAAAGTTTATTTAGAGACAACGTATTGTGTGTGCTGCCAAGTGAAGGTTGTCGAGGAGCGCGAATTTAAGAGACAGCATATTGTATGTGCTGCCAAGTGAAGGTCCTTTAAGAGACAAGGTATTGTATGTGCTGCCAAGTGAAGGTCCTTTAAGAGACAAGGTATTGTGTGAGGTGGAGAGTAGAGATGCACCGATTGACCGGACACCAATCGGAATCGGTCGGTTTTGCTCCAAAACCTGCGATCGGCAACCGGACGGTTTTCCAAAACATTTCGGCCGGTCTGTGTTCCGGTAGCCTAACACATTTCTTGGTGTGGAAATTAAAATGTGTGTCCAAAATAGATGTCAAGTCGTAGGTAAGCTTCTCAGTAAATGTATTTTTATACAGAGAATACACACTTTGAGCGTCAATATCTAGCAAATAAAACAAAGCAAAACCATATGCAAAGTAGTCTATTGTTATAGAAAAAAAGTTCGATTACACATGGCTCAAAGATTAAACTATTAAACTATTTCTTTCCATGTCTCCTCGCCGCTGCATGCACCATCCTGTTAAACGGACGCGGCCTTATAAAAATGTAAACACATGACAAACTAAAGTTGGCGATTAAGGGACCGTCAACAAATTCCTATGACGGCGAGCGCTGGCTTAAAACGTGAGTACATTTCAAATCTGCATCTAAATGACCGAGCTGTACAATAAAAGTGGTGAAAACCGGCCGGTCAGGCTTGACAAAAACCGGTATCGGAATCGGTCAGGAAAAAATGCAATCGATGCATCGATCCCTAGTGGAGAGCGGAGGCTGTCGCGGAGCACGCCTTTAAGAGGCAGCGTATTGTGTGTGTTCCACTCACAAGGCATACTCCTCCCGCAGGCGACGCCGGTACTGCTTCTTGGGCTTCATGGTGTTGAAGAAGGGCAGCTTGATCACGTCAGGCCACACCGCAGGACACGGGCTCCCACACACACGGCTGGAGAAACACAGCAAGGCTCTCTTCAAAATATCTTTCACAATAAGGGTTTTGATGCAACTGTCATTAATACGTTTTAACTATTTCACAATAAGGGTTTTGATGCAACTGTCATTAATACGTTTGAACTATTTCACAATAAGGGTTTTGATGCAACTGTCATTAACACAGTTTAACTCTTTCACAATAAGGCTTATCAGCTTAACAAGGGGTTTTACTTGACTCGTTATTACATCAAAACTTTTTCACTATAAGGGTTCTGATTGGACTGCCATTAATACACTTTAGAACCAAGAGGAAACACCTACATTATTATTTATTTATAAATAAAAGTTTAACCTACATTATTATTTCAAAAAAATGTTTAACCTACATTATAATTTCAAAATAAATGTTTAACTGCTAGCGTGTTGAAGCGCACCTAATCAGCTCCAACTGGGCCAGCTCCTGGTTAGCTTGAAAGATAGGCTTCTTGGTGAACAGCTCTCCGAGGATGCACCTAGGACGGAGGGAGCACGACAGTCCCGTTAGACGCAGCAACGCCACCGGGGCAGACACATTCACCAGGACGGAACAAAGATGGCGGTCGCTCCGTCTCCCGGCCTTACCCGCAGCTCCACACGTCTATGGCGGGCGTGTATCTCTCCTCCCCGAGGAGCAGCTCCGGCGGACGGTACCACAGCGTGATCACCTTGTTGGTGTATGGCCGGCTGGAAGAGGAGCTTGTGTTAATTAGCAAGGTCACAGCTGCAGGCAAGCGCTTTGTACACGCACACCGTATGCATGTTGTCAAGTCAAAGACCTGCCGCACAGCACACTCACCTCTCTTCAGAGTTATAGAGCCGGGCCAGACCAAAGTCTGCCAGTTTGATTTGACCTCTGAGAATTAAAAAGAATAATAATAAAAGACAAAAACACATCTGACTGCAAAGGCGTCACGCAGTAGATGAGCGCATATAGCGATAACTTAATAAGATAAGCATTTTGCCGCCTATACGCACTTGTTGTTGAGGAGGATGTTGGAGCACTTGATGTCTCTGTGCAGGAAGTTCTTCTTGTGGCAGTAGTCGAGGCCCTCCAGCAGCTGACGCATGAACGACTTGATGTGGCTCTCGTTGAAGTGCACCAGGCCCGACTCCAGCAGGCCCATCAGATCGTGGTCCATGTACTCAAACACGAGATAGAACGCACCTGGGGCGGGGGGGGGGGGTGGGGGGGGGGTGGGGAATGAAGCGGTTGAATGTGCGTCCTGATGTCAAGTGATTAGAGCGCTAAGATGGCGCTGCACGTGGGCACGGGAAAAACCAGACCTTTGTCATTCTTGAAGTCCAGGGCATCCTCTTTGTCCGTAACAATTTCCTTCATATTTATGATGCTCTTGTGGTTGAGCTGCCTCAGGATCTTGATCTCTCTGATGGCGGTGATGGGGAAGCCCTCCTTCTCGTTGTCCAGACGAACCTTCTTCAGAGCAACCATTTCAGCTGCGTGGACGGGGGAGGAGGGGAGCAGAGGTCAAGCTGGTTCTCCAGTCACCGTGACAGTGAGAGATAGTGTGGACTTGTGCATCAATTGACCGCCCCCCCACCCTCCTTAGTTACTGTAACTAAGTTGGACAAAACATCATAGTAGACTAACAAAAAAACGGAGTTTCTGTCATATTACAAACTTGCTCAACTGTTATTGTGGGACAGAGAGAAAAGAGGGATTGGTTAATTCAACAACAAAACAAATCAATGTCTCACCGGTGTCTCTGTCTTTGGCCTTGTACACCTGACCATAGGTGCCCTCGCCCGTTATACCAATGATATCAAACTTGTCCACGCAGCGTTTGCCCCAGTCGATCTCGGTCTCCATGATCTCGCCGTACCGCGGGCCGCATACCCTGGAGGCCACCAGTCGCAGGGACACAAAACACACACCATCAGAAAATTGTTTTAACAAGAAGAGGGCAGCATGCAGTGCGTGACATCGCCACTAGGGAGCAGACATCATTTGACATCTCCACTAAGACACGCCGTAGGACGGTAGAAGAATAAGGTTAGTTTAAGAAAGGAGAGAGGTGAGGTGGGCGGGGCGTACTTGGGCCTACGCCGCAGGATCTTCTTCTCCTCTGGAGGGCTGTGCGGGGAAGACCCCGGGTTGCCGGGAAGCTCCGGAGGAAGAGGCAGGTCCGTGAGCAGCTGGCGGGCCTTCCTGTCTGGCTTCTTCTTTGCCGACAGCACGCTGTCCTTCAGGCTGTGGATAGATGCAGAGCCATGTAGAAGAGAGAGTCACGGCAACTCCGTTCAATGCAATGGACCGTTTTTAATTTTATTTTCTCACAGCAGTGGCGGATCGCGGACCCTCAAAACAGTTCCCAGACGTTAAACGCAAATACTAGAACTAGAAGTGCCCTAAAAATTATACTGTAAATTGAAATCGATGCATTTATTGACTACTAATTAACAAAAATTGCAGTTATATCGGTTCAAATTGCCCACCAAGCACTTCCTGGAACTGTTTTGCGTCTCCGTAAACCATGTGACTGTTGATACTTCAGTTGGCACAAAAATCTTCTGCATCTCTCTAGTTATATTGGGGTGGGATAAGGAATCAAATCAAGAAAAGTTTCATGAACACAAAACAAGCTAACTGATACTTATTAAGCAACAATAATTTGTCCCAAAGTCAGTGATTGTAAGCGAATAAACTTCTGGTCAAATTCAGCAAACATCTAGATCTGCTAATTCATACCTGTCTCCTTTGTCCATGTGGTCCAGGACGGCCTGGGGCAGCGGGGGTGCAGACAGGGAGACGAATCCGGGAACCAACAGCCTCTCCCTGTCCTTGGCGTGGACCACTGTCGTCGCCGCCGCCGCCACCGCCACTGCCGCCACCGTCGCTGGGGCCTTCTTCCTTTCCCGGTGAGCTGGCTCCTCTCGCCCCTTCGCCTCCCGCTCTCGGCCGGCCGGGTGTTCCCCGCCCGGCTTCTTCATTGCCCTGTCGAGCGGGGCCGGCGACAGAGGCGGGGCAGCGGACGCGGGCGTCCTGGGGCCCTTGTCAGGGTGCGGCGGTGGGGTGGAGGGCGGGCGGCCCTTCCTGGCCACGTGGTTGGATTTGGGGCTGGGTGGGTGCCCCTTGGTCGGGGTGGAGGCGTTGCTGGAGGCCCTGGCCTTGGCCGCCGCCGCCGCCTTCACTTTCTTCTGCTTGCTGAGCTCGGCGGCCAGGCTGGTCTTGAAGGTGACGGTGCCGGGGGACAGGCTGGAGGCCCGGCTGCGGGAGCGCGAGTGCCGGTGGCGGCTGCGGGAGCGCGTGGACGAGGAGTACGGGCTCCTGCTGCGCGACCTTGCTGGTCGCCTGGGGAGATGGCACACAAACTCAGGGTCACCCAACCTGCCGCGTGTTAGCGTAACCGGTACGGGCTAGCTAGCGTCTTATGTGATGCCTCGTACAAGCGCTGAATAATAAGGATGACAAATTAAATAAATACACACACACACAGGCACCCACAGAAGTGTAATAACATATTTTCATGCTGAGTAGTAGTACTACTTGGAAATTACATTAAAAGGTGCCTAGTCCTAAAGATCAGGTGTATTCCACTACACTTACATTTTTCCTGATGCGTAGATAGGGTAATAATTCGGACACAGTAATGGCAAACTATGCTATTTACAGTTTTTGGGGCCGGTTTCACAGACATCGATTAAGCCTGGAACTATTTTCAATGGAGATCTTCATTGAATTTCTCCCTTTAGTATTGGACTAGCATTAAATAACAACAAAACGTCACGGGTCCAAGAGCAGCAGGACAATATGGGTGGCATCTCACCTGACGTCCGGGCTCGGGCTCAGCGACTTCCTGTAGGGACTCCGGGACTTCCGCCGGTTCCCGTAGGGGCTGGCGTTGTACTCCCCTTGCTCATAGGGACTGTGGCGGCAGTAGCTGGGAGAGCGGCGCCAGTTGGCGGCGGGGCTGGCGGTTGGCGACGAACGCTTCCTCTTGCTGCCGGCGTACGAGCTGGGTGACTTGGAGACGCCGTAGGCGGCACAACCCCCGCCGTAGCCCTCCGCGTCCCGGCCGAAGTACGCGGCGGGGTTGGGCGACGGCCTTTTGCCACTGTAGGTTGGGCTCCTCCTGGAGATCTGCTGGTTGTAGTTGCCAGGAGACTGGTATCCATATGGATACGACGTCCCATAGGGACTTTCTGCTTTGAAACCTGGACTCCTCCTGTATGGCCTGACGTCCTCCCTCTCTTCTCTGTAAGACTGCGGGGCCTCCCTGTACGCAGAAGGAGGCTCTTTTTCGGACCTCGCTTTGCTCCTGTGGCCTTTTGAATCCCTTTTGTCTACAGTTGGGGGGGGCTGGGTTGTAGTTGTCCTTTTTCCATTTCTGTCATTACTCCTCGCCGTATCCCGGTTGTTTTTAGAACCACTTATGCTAGCTACGCTTCGGGCTTTGAAGGAGTCTCGCTCGTGGCTCTGTCGCTCCTTTCTTTTGGGCTCCCGTTCGTGTCTACCCCTCTCTGGGGGGGCCCTGGTTTGATTGTCTTTTACAGAATGCACAGCATCCCGGTCTCGATGCTGTCTCCTGTCCGGGGACACTGGTCCGTTGTAGTCAACAAGTTCAGCATCGCTAAGTCGGTCCCCCGAGAGTGTCTCTGGGTGAGGGTCAAGTTTAGGAGAGGGGCTCCCGGAGAAGCGCTCCGACTGGGAACTTACGTCATCGTACTCTACCAAAGTCTGAAGATCACCATCCCTGCTGAAACTGCCCTTTCGTTCATAGTCGGGATCCTCTGGCGTACCGGCATGCCAGGGATCCTTGTCCCTGACCTGTCTGCGTTTTCTTTTCCTAGACACCGACGACCGCCGCTTCTCACGGTGCCTTTCTCGGGAAACGGCACCGCTGTCAGGTTTACCTCGCCTGTCCTGCCTGTTAGCATTTCTCTGTGTCGAGGGGCTCCTTCCCCTTCCCTCGCGAAGCACCTCGGAATTAGGCATTTACCTAGAGAACACCAAATACCACCACGTTCTGGAAATATTGTTTTGTCTGGTCCACCTAAGCTGTGCTTCTTTGTGCCAAGTAAAACATTTGGCTAACGGGGTAGCAAGCTAATTGACGAACATTCTATTACATTAACAATCGGCCAGCCTGCTAACTTATAGCCTAACGTTAGCGTTACAAAGCTAGCTCATATGCGGCTTCTCACTAACCATCTCAAGTGAGCTATCCCAGGTGATGATCCATCGCAGTTGGCCTCGGAGAGGCCCAATGTCCAATACACTGCACAATAAAGTTTAGTTAGGCAGCCAGCAAATTGTCGACCATTGTGTTCCAGGCCGGCACATCTTCCAGATCTGCTAGCTAATGCTAGTGAATCCAGATAGCTAGCGATGCATGCACTAGCTAAGCACTGTGCTATGTAAGACATTCCATTCCATAGTCCACTCACAGGCCCAAAAGCACCCGATGGTTTTCTAAAAAAAGATCTTATTGACAAACGTTGACGTTTACGCAAACATTTAAATCATTCAGCGAACATGACTAAAGCCTATAAAAAAACAACTACTTTCCAGTTCACAAAGTTCTCCACACCTCCCATCACACAGTGTGCAACAAGGAAGTGACTAGCACGCGTTTGCTAGGCAGCGGTCGCTGGTTAGCTAGCCGCAGCTAGATGTATTTCTCCTTGCACAGAGTTCAAGTCAACTCCGGCAGATGCATAAAACAATGCCATTCAAAAACACATCTGCCTTTTCATATCCCATTGAGCTTGTAGTTCCGCTGGCAACCGCATTATTCAAAACGGCGGGGTTTGTGTGTTCTGTTTAACACTCCAGTAAATCCTTTTCCATTTATATAAAAAGCGAACTTTGTCCACAAAGTAGCCAATGTTGCTGTTCGTCTGGGCCCCGTAAGCTTTCAAACTGCAGGCCTTGTGCTTGGCTGTTAACCAATGAGTGAACCGTATGCGTAATCCATATCATTGGTTACGTCACCGCCATAAGAAACCACTACATTCAAGTTGTAGCGAAATAGTTTGTAGAATATATAGCGTTTATATAACCATAAGTTATAACACAGGTTATTACACAGGAACACAGTTCAACGTAGTATTAGGGTCGATTGCCTTATTGTTATTGCCCTGCCTTCAAATATGCTTTGTGTTTTGTATTTCAGTGTTTGGGTTGATATATACTTACTTAAATAAATAAGGGATGAATACAATATACACACTAGTATCTAGCTCTAGCAATTAAAGTGCGGCTGTCAGAAGTGTCACTGTCAGTGTAAGCCCTACTGTTTTCTTGTCCATGCAGCTTTCACATGTGGCACCAAGACAACTAAGGTCTTTCCATTCTTTGAAAATGTATAAGATAACTAGGCCTGATAACTGGTATTGTGATTTTTTTAATATTATAAAATAAAACCTTTTTAAATTCTTACAGTTTTGACATATGTATAAATCTTCGGGCATTTTGAATTACTCGTCTAAAAATTACAATTTGTAGATGTGCAATTATGTTAGAAATGTATGATGTAGTTACAATCACATCAAACACATTTTTAACAATCACTCTTCACTCATGATGAACGTTCAGGATCTATCACCCTCATCTGGGTATTGGCAGTTACTGCACCCAAAAGCAAGATTCTCTTTTGTAAATTACAAATTCATGTGAAATATTTTAACCTGCCAGCCCTCATAAATATGACATTAGATAACAGGCAATACTTGTGTAATTTTATTTGAAAATTGTTTTATGCTTAAACCAATGTCTGTGAAACCTGTCCCAAAAGCTGTAAATTAGTTTGCTTTTACTGTGCTCTGATTACTCAATATCGGCATCAGGACAAATAACTGTTACGGAAATATTGCTCATGGCCATTATAAGTAAGAAAACATCACATTCTCTTTCCAGAAAAATGGATCACTTACTATAGAATAAATTAACATACAGCCTCCTATTAATTCTAAAGATATGGGTTCCTTCCCCATGTGCCAAATGCTAATGATAAAATTAGTTATACAACCCTAAACCTAGGCTGCATCAAAAATAGTAAAAGCCTCTTAATTAGCAGGTTGTCATTTACATACACCAAAGCTGGTTGGCATTGGATAGTATTGTTCCATTGGGTTAGCGTTACAGAACACATCTTGCTATACGATGACATTTATCACATTTCTGCTATATGTACATATACACGTACATAGGTCTGAGCCAGAAAAAAAAGTACTGGTTAAAAAGAACAACTTTAACTTTAATTACAGGAGTCAATTTATTTATTTTCAACTGAAAGATGTGTCAAGACATCAGACAAAGACATTTAGTGTCATGGAATCACTTTTACTGTCAGAGCACCAGGGTTTCAAAAAAGGCAATGCATTTGTGTTAACCAAGTGATGTAAAGGTAATTAAATGTTAGAATCAAATATTTCAAGTGTCAAATGACCAAAGAGCTAAAAGGTAATGCTTAATGCAGATGTGCAACTAGGAAAGACAAAAATTGAACAACAAAATATTAGTGCATTTATGGATACTGGAGATTTTATCTCAGTGAAAAGACTAAATAAATTATTTGAATTCACAGAAATGTTAAGTGTTCATAACAAGAACGCTATAAAACCAAGACAGAAAAGGGGAATGGCATTGTTTTAAAGCTTTGTTCTAAATGTTGAATTTTACATAAAAATATTCAGATTTACCAGTGCTGTATGAATTAAACCAAGTGGCACTAAAGAGTTCTGGCTTGACAGCATGGCACGGAGACTTAATGCGAGCTGACAAACCCTACTAGTTAATATTGTAGATTTAGGGGTCATCCAAGATCAAATTAGATCCTTACTCATTTAAATCTTGGTTCTAGCCATTTCAAAATATCCACGGCTGTTTATAGAGATATCATACACATTGAATTCTACAATGAAAAGTTTAATAACATCTCTAGTTAGCTTTAAAACGCCATCCAGTTATTACACACTGTAATGTGGTCAGAGCAATAGAGAGAGACAGCACATTAAGTATTTTGAGTGGCAGCACAAAAAAAAAGGTAAATTGAGCTTTGAATGGTGTGTGAAATGCCACTTTACTACTCCTGACCCATGGTCAGGTGTCATGGTAACCAGGCCATAAATTCATGGCCCGGTATGTGCACAAATTAAATGCTAAAGTCAAGAAAGAAATGCATTATGTACATTAGCAGTCACGGCTGCTGTCTATTACCACTATAAAATACAACATCTCTCTCTAATTCTCTTGGCCAAGCTTTTAGATTTTTTCTTTCCATTTTTCTCTTTGCTGTCCTCCATTTTCCTTGCCCGCACCTCTCTCATCAGGTCAAAGAACACCTATTAAAACAAATCAAAGTCGTCTCATCACAATGTTAATACGTGCCCACGGTTCACAGACCATGCAGGAGACACCAATCAGACCCACCTTGTCAACGTTGGCACGAGTTTTAGCAGACGTCTCCACATAGCACACGCCCCACTGATCGGCGCGTGCCTTGGCCTCATCGGCAGTCACCTGCCGCCTGTCCTCCAAATCGGACTTGTTACCGACCAGCAGGAAGGGCACATTCTCATCCTCCTTCACCCGCAGGATCTGCTCCCTGCAACACAGAACACAGTGGAATCTAATAGCAGCAGCCACATTCCCATGGTGATGGGGAAGTGAGCGTTAACAGCTAACCACCCCGTCAGAAAGGCTTGACTGCACTCTACCTAAAGTCGACAGTGGCTGCGAATGACTCCAGCTCCGTAATGGAGAAGACACACAGAAAACCCTCGCCGCTGCGGAAGTAGTTGTCCCGGATGGCAGCATAGTCCTCCTGGCCAGCAGTGTCAAGAATATCAATCTGTACCTCCTCTCCGTCCAGCACAACCTTTTTCCTGTAGCTGTCTGCTTTGGTGGGCTCGTAGTCTTCAACAAACTGGGAGACAAAACGACAAAAAGAAGTCAGAGCCTTTATAATACAAAACACAGTTGCCTGTTTCTCCAACACCACCACCACACGTTCAACTAATGATCACTAATGACACCCACACAGATGCCTGCTCACCTCATCATACATGAACTGGAGCGTGAGCGCGGACTTCCCCACGCCTCCACTGCCCACCATGATCACTTTGTGGAGGGCCAGAGAGTTCTGAGCCTTTGACTTCGCAGCTGCCATGGCTCTATACACCACGTGGTCCAAGAGCAGGAGGAGGAAGGTTCAAGGAGGAGTTTGTAGAGAAGGGGAGGATTGTGAGGTTAAAAATCACACCAGCTGCAACAGGGGTCCTAGCAACACAGAAATGACAAGACACATTTTGTAATTCCTCACTCTTAATTGAAATATCATAATAAACACATATATACACACATAAATACATACATACATATATAATTAATAAGTAAGTAACAACCTGCGATACTGGAAATGTGTTGTGACTTTCTGTGGCTACCAGTTATTACAACAAACTGTCATAATAATATTATTATTTATACATAAACAACCCTAACCCTAAACCTAATAGGCTCCATCAGTCATGGCAACTACCAACTTCAAACCAGCCTAGCTGCAGTACCGTACCGGCAGCTGTTCGAATATTTGAAAAAATATTAAAAAAGGGGAAAAATAATAACCCACTGTAGGTAACTGCTAGTACCGTACTTAGCAGATACAACAATGCCCACACACACAACATTAGAAACACACTAGCGGTAAATCAACCCAGCTTCCTCGACGATTACAATAGTGCATATACGTTACTTATGCAGACACGATGAAAGAGCGCTTCACCCATCAAGCTAGCAGGTGTCTTGCAAGAATTGTTACCCCGCTGAAATGTACAGTACCCTGTGGCGCTACACGTTAGCATGGCGACCGCACCGTAGTATAACGAGATAAAAAATAAAAAACGTTGCAATGAAATCGATACTGATCAGACACTAAAACACGTAAAACACTATCGCTATTAAATAATGTTATTAATTCCCATGCTACGCTCAAAGTATATGTACGTACTGTTAAAGAAACACATTTAAACGGATGGAACAATTTCGGCACTACACCTGCTGACAGTTGATATTTCTACAGTCGCATTTTAACTAATACACGACTTAATTTTTTTGGCGTGGGATCATATTTAGACAAACCAAGCGAATTAACAAAAATACCCCGAAACCAGGCACACTTATTAACTAGTATTAGCGCTAACATACCAGTGACAGCTATATCCTTTAGTTGACAACTACGGGTGTCTTTCAGCTACGGTACGTTCACCGAGCGCAGCCTAACGTGTGACTGAATGACTCAATATAATACCCATCAAATATACCTCGACTTCGGCTTACTTACTTCGTCGACACGTTCAAGTTGGGCGGCTGATCAGCATCAATTGCAGCAACTCAGGGGACACAACTCGATGCTAAATACCTAGCTAGCGTAAAGATCGACCAGAAGGAGGGCAGACGACGACGTCAGCGTTGTTATCCGTTGAACTAAACGAACTGCGCTTCAACGGGACTTACTTTGGCACCGCGCACCGCGCGACGACGGTTTGGACGTTGTTGTTGTGTGTGTGTGTGTGTGTGTGTGCGGAGGGGGGGGGGCGGGGGAGGCGAAAACGACGGCTAGCTGCTAGTTAGCTCATGTCATGGCTAGCTGCTATGCTAACTCCGAGACAGACACTACATGACCCGTGGGCTCGGCCCCTTCTGACTGGTAGACTACGCCCGCCCAGCTGGGAGGAGAAGTACACGTATACACACACACACACACGCACACAATTCGTCTTCTTTTTATATTATAATGTGATTTGAAAGGTGTAGGATTTTCTGTAATATATCCTGTGATTCATTTCTAATTGCCTAGATAAAGCCGATCTTATTTCTAAGCTTCACAAAGGTACAGTAGCCTATAATACGTTGGCATGCTTGATAATTGATTAATTGCCCCCCCCCACGATTAACACGCCATTGTAATATGATCAGCATTGCGGTGCTGTAGTGCCCGTGGGAGAGTGGTGGGCATATTAGTAAAATGGAAATTCATAAACCAGGTAATGTAATTGCTCACCTAATACCGTACCTGTATGTAAAAAATAAACGTGATAATAACATACTTATTTGATTAATTGAATGTATTTCTAATACCTAAACCATCTTGTCTACCTGTGATTAGTTGCAGGTAGGTGTTGCACATTTTTTAAATTGTGCCACTGACAAATTATTAAGATAATGTAACATTTATTTTATTAGAGATGAAGACCAACGCCATAATATCTAGCCTGCATGTGAAATTTGGTGAGAAGTCATGGGAGGACACATTCCGTCTTGTCCGCAGATGCATGGTAAAGCAGACGCCTTTTTAACTAGGTCATTTAGCTTATGGATCCCCTCCTAATACAGTTTTTCCAGATGGTGCCCCACAAAAAATAATACATGATAACATCCCCTTGTTTCTTTATAGGCTACTGCGTTTTTACTTGCACTATGATGTCACCCCTGTTTTCTTACTGTGGCCTATAGGCCTACTTAGCTTTGACAAAAAGGACCAAAATACGTAGCGTGGTAAACCGATATTAAGAGACATTATTGACAATAGTGTGTGTCTGTGGTGATGAACTAACAATGAGGTCATTTTTGTGTTCCTGTCCAACTTAGTCATCTAATAAAACCAAGATAAACAAAACAAGTACAGTCTAAAGATCATGTTTTTCTATCATATTATATACCTTCTGACACCGCTTTCATGTTTTAGATTCAGTGTGGATACTCTGCACAATATGGTCTTTCAGTGTGCGTGCATCATCTATTTATATTTACTTCTGCTATTCCAAGTTGAAGATTCCAATGCAAAGATCAATGAATTAAACAGTCTGTCTTTTATTCCAATAAGTTATTTGACTCACGAATAAATGAGAAACTTGTAAATGACAAATGTGTGTAATGTAGCCTGATATTAGAATTCATTTGGAATGGGAAATTCGTTTTGATTTGTCAAGGGTGGTAGCTGAGGGCAGATCGTTCTTTGGCACAGGATGCAGGACAGATAATATTCTGGCTTCACAGGAAGTTGATCTTGATGCTCTATCAGGGTAATGGTGGGTGGGGGCTGGACCAGGTCTGTAGATGTGTGTGTGGTCCAGTGGGATAAAGGGACTGGGGCCATCTGAAAAATCTGCCAACAACAGTGCAGATGATTTCAGGTTTTAAGGACTCTTTAAGCTTCTCAAGGAGTGAGAGATGGGCTGTAAGGTCTTGTTGCTTTGCGGTCCAAAAACTGACGTGCAGTAGATAAGGGGAATACAGTGGCTTGCCTGACTTTATATAAGCAGTCTTTTCTAAAGTGAAACACATCCAAATATACACATTTAGCAGGGTGTATATATTGGTGTATTGGTGCATCGCATATACACAGTGGGAGGGTCTGGGAGCTACTGTATGATTTCTTTGTTTACAAGGATGAATCTGTGTGTCATGTTTTTCACAGGATAAATCCAGAGTTGACTCTAAGCCGCATGAAGCTTTGTTTAGTTGCTTGGAAAGGCTGCATGGCGCTTTGAAAGGTAAAAAAAATGCATGTATCTTATCTTATGTTGTTATTGTGGAAATTATTTGTCAGTTACTCTTTGCCCTTTTTAATTCGGTTAAGGCTGACACTTCTGAATGCATCTGTTTTAGTGTCCTCTGTGGATGCCATGATGAGTCGCCTGGAAACAATAGCAAGACAAAGAGGGTATGAAGATGATAACGGCTACATTCTTCATCTGCTGTAACTCCCTGTAACATTCCAATGTGATATTGCTATAGCTTTAATCCATATGAGTGATCTAACATGCCAGAGAATCTCAGGAGGTGACAACTGACCTCTCCCATTCCTGGAAAGTGACTTCAGTCTGGGTGTTGCCCTCCTGGCTCAGTGTTTAGACCTTATTTCAGAACAGTGATTCGACACCCATCCTCCCCCCATCCATTTTAAAGCTATCATTGTCTATGCGGCTGTGTTTATCTTAATCCTCGGCCTTCTAATGGCTAACCTTGTAAAACCATCCTAATCTCGCATGCGGCAACATTTCTTCTTGCGTTACACGACAGTCTGGAAACTCTCCATTAAAAACCGCTTGGGACTCGCTCAGAGATGCATCACTGAATCTGACTCTAGTCCGAGTGGGTCAGTGCCAGAAATCCTCTCTATGTGGTTCTTTGTGCTGATTGGTTGAAGACAGTGCAGTAATCTGCTAATTACATTGGTCGATGTCTATTGGCACAGCCTCTATCCCTATCTCCTGTATCTATCTAACTCTATTGTAGACAGGTGTGGTTTGAACAGCGGCATTGCTATGACGACCATCTACATAGAGTGTGTACTATTTGCATAGGATCAAATAAAGTGCGTGGTGCCAGAAACGAGAGGAGGCCGTACCATTCGGTGGAAAAAAAGCATCACAACAGTTTTTGAACGACGAGTCTCCAGACTGACGTGCACACACACACACACACACACACACACACTGGAACTAGTAATCTCAGAGCTCGCGAGACAAGGATGTTTACCCTAGGCGACCCTAAATGGCGAGTCTACCAATGTTTGTGTGATATCCTCTCCAAAGGCCCATCTGGCTTGTGTGTGTGGTTACTACGGGAACAGAACCACGTTAAAGACACTGCCTGAAGTTCGTGAAATTCCTTGTGGTTTTTTCTTCCCTTTCCAGAATGGGCTTTCACTTCACAGACTCCACGTGCTACCTGACGGCCGACCTGTTCTACCTGGAGGTGGTGTTGCTCCCCGGGGGAGGGGTGGAGGAGGTCAAGGTAGCTCCCCATGGGGACGCCCTCATGGTGAGAACCCTCCCCCCACACACACACACATTCAGCCCCTATCGCATCACCACTGTATTTGCTGTGCGCTGATGCAAGGAAACTTTATTTACAGTCCAGTGAACCCCTTCTGGAGCTGCTCAGGTAAGAGGCACAAGTCCATCTAAATCCATCAATCTGTTTTGAACTTCCAAAACATTCTTGGCAGTTGATTGGATGAACTGTCATTGTAGTTTTCAAGTTGATTTCAAGAAGCTTTTACTGTCGTCGCAATTAAACCACGCCCGTAGCTATCAGTACGACACTGACTGGTCAGCTCAGTTGTTACTTAAACTCCAGTCGTGAGGATTTGACGCTCTCCAGACTGATTCTTGCTGCAAAGTCAAATTGAAGCTTCCGAGATTAGGACGGTCTCGTGAGGCTACATTTATAACGCCCATATAAATCAAAAATAAACAGATCTAATGGTACTGCAGTAAAGGTAAATGTACACAATAGTACACACTTGTGGCCATAGGGTTGTTCCTTTTGAAAACAAACAGAGAGACATTTGGGCACTATTGTGTGTGAGAAGCCTGTATTAGTTCTAGGTGTTTCTGTTGCAGATCAAAGAAGTTTGGGGAGTTCTCATTGAAGTTGGAAAGCCTCTGTACTCTATACAACATACCAGGGGACAAGTTCTGCCTCTTTCACGTCTGTTTATCTTCAAAGTCTCCTAGCTATTCTAGTCACATTCCTTATTGTTGTTTTCCTGTCTCTCCAGTGAAATGAAAATTAAACTGTTGACATCGCTCCAGTACCTAGGAAAAGATTTGCAGAAGTTATATCATTTGCCAAGGTGAGGGAAATTATATAACGATATCAATTTATAGCGCCGTTTCTAAAAATATAAATAGGCTCATGTTTTTATTTTAGGGCACTACACAATCGTGATCCCCACATAGACAAGATTCTCAATGGCAGGGTTGGATGTTTAATTGAAGGAAAAGAAGGTAAATCACAAAATAAATGACTGATAATGTAATTGTTTATTTTGACTGTAATGCCATGTCAAAATGAAACTATCTTTTTCAGACCGTCCACTGACTATACAATTCTATATCAGCCCCTCTGACGTTTTGAAAACCTCACATTCAAGTACGGTGTCTTTATTTCATAAACACTAGGGGAAATATACTCTTAATATTATGAGGGATATTTTCACATGCAAAGGGAAGTTTCCATATCGCCATATATTATGTCTGTCTCTCACGTTCGTTTGAAGCATCTTCAGTAACTGAGCAAGACATTCAGTCAGCCCATGTAATGGTCTGCTCTAGTGAAGTGACCTACACCCTCCAGATGGCATCTGTGATTACAGTTCCACCTCAGCTTGACCCACAAGGGTGAAAACCTCTCACTGTATACAGTGCACCTGTCCTTTTGCACTACAATCAATAATGCAATTAAATCAGCTCCAGGTCTGCTTTCACAGTAATCCAGTGTTTAGTCCGCTGAGTGAGGTCGCCTGTGACAGTTGGCCGGCCTGTTTCCTGCTCAGACTACAACCGCCGCTGTCAATGTTCAGCTCCTTCGTACACAGGCTCAGCCAAATTACAGGTCTGCTGACCTTACTATAGCAAAATAATCTGCTGCGTGTGTGTGTTGTTTGTGTTCCTTCCAGTGGGAAGGACACAAGTATTTCAGATATGTACTTAACATTTTGGAACTGCACAAGTCATGCTCTCTTCTGTACTAGCTGTTTTGGCTAGCGCAACGGTTTTACACAATTACACGGTTAACAACAAGACAATTGACCACCCCAAGCCCCGCATTCCTCAGTTACTATAACTGGGTTGGACAAAACAGCATCGTAGGCTATAACAGGAAAACAGACAGAGGTTTGGTAATGTGTTAATGGAAGGCAGGGCGAAGGGGCGGGGCTCGGGATTGGTCAATTCTGTTGCGCTGTGATGCAGTCAAGGAATGTCCATTTTTTAAGTTTTTTATTTTTTGTAAGCTATTGTAAGGTCAATCCATCTGGGATTTCTAAACGGGGTTAGGATTTAACATGGTAGAGACTTCATATTCTCCTATCCATCTTTTGGTTTTCCTTGCTGTTTTTTGTAGAAGTTCCCATGCCAGAAGGTGACCAGCAGGGGGCAGCCTTTCATAAGGTTTTGATGGGAACCGCACTAGGTGCAGATAAAGGGGAAGAGGATACCTTTGATGGGCAGGATGTGATCTTCACAGTGGTGTGTATGCAAAGATAGTGCAATGTAATGCATTTTCACAGGGCTAAAGGGTAGCAGATATCTTTAAAGGTGTAGTCAGTGATTGTAAGCAAGTACTCTTGTTGCCAAATTTACCAAATATGTCCTTTCGGTCCGCCAGCTTCACGTTCTGTGTGCACACTGAAAACATAATCAGGTGTTGCTACACATTCCTGGACATGTAGAAACATGGGAACTCAGACTACGTGGTGCACTATAACAGCAATATTGTAGTTTATGCGTTTTCAATGTGTGGGGTGAATGTTATGAGGCAGTACCCTGTGGCTCTACGGGTTCAGCAAGTGTTCTCAAGGAGGACAGCTCAAATCCAAACAAATCAGAAGCTCCGCCCCACACATTAAACACGTTGCGAAACCCATCGCATTGTTGTAGTATGCAGGCATGCACCACTTTGTTTATGTTCCTATTTATGGGGCCAGGGCTGTGTTTCTACACAGAACACTGGATTATTCAGGCCACACGCACAGAGAACGGTAAAATAGCAAAGTGCAAGGAGACATTTTGTGAATTTGACAAAAAGTGTAATAGCTTGCTTGCACTTAGATATAGCTATAGATATAGCTTGCAATAGCTGACTATCTTTAATATAATGTGCTGCAAACACCAATTAAAGCCCCAGGAAGAGATAATTGGCAATATTATGGTGAAATCCGTGGACCTCCCTATTAGGGCTGTGTATTGGCAAGAATCTGGCGCGTAACAATGCAGGGGCCACGATGCGATATGTTGCGATACTGTATGCAAGGTGACATATTGGGTCGGGTTAAAAAGACCTCCCCCCCCCTTCCTTTTTTGTGTCGGCCACTGCACCTTCTCTGTTCACTCCATTCTCTCTGTAAACATAAATCCATAAATCTGTGCCGTTAGCCGCTGCCTGGCGAAGTGCACCGCTACGTCCTGCCTGGGGCTGCGTGGGACGATCCTGGCCTGCGGGGGATGCTGGTAGACAGAGTGCCGTTCACCCACCCCGCCCACGTGCCCGCCCTTCTGGAGGTGCTCCGCCATCAGTGTGCCATCAACACCCTGCTCGCTAGCCTGGCGCCCTCCCCGCCCACAGGCCCAGGTAGAACCAAATAAGTTAAATAGAGGAGACAGACCGCTTAGAGAGTCCTCAATAGAACTCTATGGGAGAAGTACCAGAGACATTATATAGAGGAGA
>JAODOY010012301.1:0-28152 GCA_025399855.1 Forbesichthys papilliferus | reverse complement strand
TATATAACACAAACACACGCACACACACACACACACACACACACACACACACACACACACAGTTACGTTTACAGTAATGCACTTTGAAATATGTTATTTAATTTCTTTCTGCCATTGCTTTGTCCATATCCACTCAATCACAGTTTACATAGAATATCCATTGAACATTTAGCTCAACCACGATGGCTGTGTCATGACCATAATGAGCACTACTCATTGTTGACAAGCCACAGGCATCAGACTGTGTGAATCATTTTTGTCAAGAGTCCTGCCAACTAGTATCTATATACTTCTGTGCCAGAAGAAGAGCCATTCATGATGACTAACATTGGCTTAGGAAATCAAAGAAAAACAATCATAGCTGAGTGTATTTCCTTCTCTCCATCTCTGCCTCCGGAATTGTGTATTCAGTGTTTCTTTTTCACAAAAACAAGTGAACCTAAATTATTTATGCAAATGTATGCATTGGCACTAGAGAACATAAAGTGTATGTTTCAGTCCATGTTCAAGCATACTTTAAAATACTTTGAATAAAACAGTTTTGTTATTCTTTCAACAATGATACCTTAAATGTGTACAGTATTTTGGCGATCATGCATCATTTAGTGCAGTGTTCCTCCACCCTGGTCCTAGAGACCCTGCTCTGCGAGTTTTAGATGTCTCCCTGCTCCAACACACCAGCCTCAAATGAATGGATTGTTATCAGGCGTCTGCAGAGATTAATAACGACCCATTCATTAGAATAAGGTGTGTTGGGGTAGGGTATATAGATCTGTGGATTGTTATGCTGGGAAAAAGCAGGAATAACAGCAGCGGTAGAGTCAAAATACAAGAGATCTTAAAGGTATCCCTTCCTCAACAAACACTGTCTGCAACATATGTTGCCTAGCAACAGACGACATCCCCCTTCCCCGACAGACATTTTGATGTCAAAAGTCAGTGACTCCCCTTAGGAGTGCATTACCGTACGTGCATGCACTGGATCTGACTGAATAAGAAGCTTCCAACAATGAGAAAGCCACATCCAAGTTAAGGTTATCCCTGATTCACACTGCTTTCGTTTTGTTACATTCAACAAATATCTTCTTGCATTTTGCTAGCTTACTATTCTCTGTGTGTTGAAATAATAATCAGACACTTCTACACAGCTCCGTCAATAGTAACATAAACAAAGTGGTGAACACCGCTTGTATCAATTAAACAAGTACTACGCTTTGCTTCACAATGAATTTTGATGTGTGAGGCAGTGCTGCGGAGGACTGCGGAGCGATACTGTTTTGATTTGAGCTCGAAGTTAGCAAGAATGACTGTCCCTGTTTTAATAGCAAGAAAACAAAGCAGAAAAAGGTCAACTGCTCTCATAAAAAGGATAATATAGCAGCCATATGCAGGAAAAAAACAAACGAGTAATACTAATAATGAGGTAATTAATAAATTAATAATGTTGTTAATAATAATAATAATAATAATAATAATAATAATAATAATAATAACAAAACATACATTTAGCTATGTATAGATGTGTAGATATAATCACTGTTGCTAGCTAGCAAACATGAGAAGCTCAGAATACTAATAGTTGGGATCTCCATGGTGACATTGCAGATATGTTCTGTGCAAATGCACCATCATTTCAGGGGTGCATACTAATTTCAATGCAATATAATTGGTCTTTCCAACAATATATGTGTATTTTAATTATGCCTATCAAAAATACCAATAAAATGTTTATAAAAGTGTTATATATGTAGCCAAGTCCATTGATTTTATATGTTATATAAGGTTTTAGTGATAGTTATGCATGTGGTATGTATAACATCACAACATAAGGTTGGTTTGCTTAGCAACTAATTCATATATTCTGTATCAGGTGTAAAGCAATAATATCATTGAACATCAACCATCTGAATATGGTTAATGGCCAGGAAGTCATATATTAATTCTTTCCATTCTTACTTACAGGTAATGGCACACCTTTTTATGGGCCTTTTGAGTATACTAGCTTGCTGACTGCAAATTGGACACAGCTCTGCCAAATGTCAACCAGATATTAACATAATAAGAGTTCAGATGCAAAAACCTCTAAGTCCATCTGACATCTTTTATTAAAACTATTTTTATTGGCAATATTTAAATAAGTTGTGGGTCATGAAGACCCCATTATATTGTTATACACCCTTTATCGGTCTGAATAAAGCCCCTCAATTGTGTAACATGGACCGGCAGCCCGATCTATAACAGCAATACCATAAAACAGTACATTATGTTTTAGTGTCAGACCTTAACTGGGACAAGTGAGAATCATTTCATGAGCATAAAAATCAATTTTGAATGGTTTATACGTATAGTTTAAGAAGTCTCACCTCATGCAAAGATCTGGAGCTGCCCTTTATTGCAGAAACAATATTGATATAATTTATTGTCTTATCTTATTTTCATGTCCATGTTGGAAGGGAAGAAGTCCCATTATCTCATAATCCACCTGCACCCATCAAACAAAATATTAAATGTAGGGTTCTAAACACATGAAAATCACATCACATGGCTCTTTGAATTATAAACTGTGAGAAATAAAGATGGAATACAAGCAGAACTACTTATAGATAATCAACAATATAGGACATCATGAATGAGTGTTCAGTGTTAACTTTACTGTACAGGGTCTGGATATTTCTGTTAATGCTATCTTCCATGTCTTTGTAATATAGGCTATTTTATGTTTTTTTACTTAAATAATTATGGCATTAGAGGCACCTGCCCACAAGTGTTTAGTCCTATTCCTTTAGACTATTAAAATGAATAATATTAACATGCAATTTATGTAATAATGTATAGATTTTATTTCGTATTAGGCAAATGGCATAGGCTGTCTGCTACGTGGTGTACCCTGTAGTAAGACTATTAACTATCATATAATTTAAGATTTCATACTACACTATAAACGATATTGATCAACTGGCAGATTAACATTACACATAAAAATAATATTTAATCTAATCTTGATACCACCATCCCAGAAGAAACCCCTTTGTTTTGAGACACTGCAGAGCTGTAACAGCAAAGTCAGCGTGTTCTCTGCAAGATGAACGTAAAAGCCTGCAGTTGAATCAGTTTCCCCTCAGCAAGATCAAGCAAGCTCTCCCCAGTCTGAATATGACTCTCTCCTCGCCCGCTTTGCTGAGGCACTTACCGAAAACATATGCATAGCGAACATTCAACGTTTTGTGTCATTTATAGTCAGAGGCGACATCAGACGATGGTAGCTATCTTTACGCTTTAAAAGTGTAGCCTTTTTTCCCACTTTATGTTTCAGGACACTGTGCTATGTTGTGAAAATGAACCAGAGGATTTTCTGTATTTTGGCTAAAGCGATGCAACAACACGTAAATGGCAAGGCTATGAATACCTTGTTACTGTTCGCTCTTCTTGGACTCTGGTAAGTTTGCAGTGACTGCTTTCGGTGGTGCTTAAATAGAACCCCATATCGCCCAGGTGTGTTATGGGATTAGTATTACATGTTAATCTATGTATTTTCAGTCAATTCACGATGTTCAGTTGTTGATCACATGCTACATGCTATTGTTACTGTAGATTAGAAGGTTCCATGATAATTTTACATATTTTAGGCGCTATAGACAGTATATGGAACCCTGTAGCAGAGCGCAAGGTCCTGTATTTGACCAGAAAATGTAATTATAAAGGACAACCTTGAGGCAATATGTCCATCAATCACTTGTAACACCATTGGCTGCATACCTTCAATGTGTGTATAGTAGTTATTTCAGTGTTTTTTCTCTGTGGCACAGTCAAATAAATCTAAAAACAAAGGCTACATTTGGCCTATCATGTCTGTCAAAGCTATAGGATTAACCGCCATGACAGACTGCTATTTAATATTTTTGTCATATCACACAAAATAAGCTTTAATGTAATTCAATGGAAAAGTACAGTAACTGTGTTCAATACAATATTTGTAGTCTTGATATTTCCCATGTTTAAATGAAAGGTTATTCAAAGCAATACTAAGGCTTTGTAACAATAGGCCCTTTCTTAACACAAAAGCTTAAGCTTTAAGGTGGAATGACTTTAATCTGTCTACCCACTGTCATTTTGATCAAAATATATGGGTCCATCAAAAAAATAGAAGAAAGAGTCATACATTCCACAAACGTATGCCTTTTACAAGGCCAATACTAAAACGATAGCGAAATCATTAACTTTGTACAAATCTACACAGTGGTCCTATTTAATTCAGCAACCGTTGCCTAACAACAAGACTAATTAAGGATGTGACCAGTTCAGCCTGTAATAGTCATGTGTAGGAGAGAAGAAAGGCTAATAACCACACAGTCCAGTGGAAAGCAAACACGTGTTATTAGTACATGTTAGTATTATTGTTCATGGGCATCTCCACCTTAGCATGCACATTTTGTAGTTATTTGTAGGTCGTCCCATGTATATTCAGTGTAGAGCTGGTGCTTTCAACAAAGCCAGAAAAAATAAGGGTTTTGAACTACACCACACACAAACTCAAGACCTGAGGGTAACTGTAAAGGTTGGACCTGGTGCCTGTTGGCGGCAGCTAGCACATTGTTAGCATTAGCTTGCCTGACGACTGCCTGAACAAATCACACCACCCTAGAAGAAGGACATGCTGAGATGACGCTGGTGAGGTCTGAGTCATCTGGAAATGTCTCCAGGGGTCCAATTGAATCAACACTGCATGGGGGAAGCAAGTGTGTTTAACCAAATTCAGACTTACGTGTTTAATATTACACTATAAAAGTTGGAGTTAAATAAAAATGTAAAAAGTAAGAAAATAAAAACAAAGGGACATACAGTAATAGTTATTTTATATAAAATACAAAACGTGTGCAAAAGTGCACAAAAAATATAATATAATATAATAATAATATAATATAACAAAATGGTACCTAAAAGGTACCTAATTATATAGAATTTGCATGGCCAATGTTTCCTTACCATGTACCAACTGTTTCCTTACCAATTGGACAGTTGTGTGTGGCCTTGGTCTTCAAATACACACAATACATACCACAACACAGCTTATGTTGTGCTGGGTTATTATTACCTGATTTCATTTTACAGAAGCATTCGATTGAAGGGTTAACGAACAGCCTGGGCTGAGCGCCTAAGGTCTCTTAACAGTATTAGATACTAGCTCATTAACACACAAACAAAGTATACTATAGCGCAGCACAGACTCTATCAGAAGCCACCATGTGTAGAAACAAGATGGGAGGCCATCTGTAAATCTGCTTACATCTCTATTACGTTCTCCATATCACACCCTTAAAGCTTGAATCAGTTTGGTCTTATTTTATTACTGTAATAAATCCAGACAGTTTGCGTACAGAAAGCAACTTCAAATACGGCATAATGAAGACGCATCAGCTCTTCCACGGGTTATCAGGTTTAAGCTATCAATAGTTCACATTCTGGAAAGAGAAAAAATACTTGAATTAGACTTCAATGATATTGACCATACAGTAGTTGTATATTGCATTGTTTTTAATGAAGGTTTTAGAAGTAAGCATAATAGTGTATGTTCACGCATGCCTTTGCTGATAACAGAGTTTGTGTCCCAAACAGCATTTTGCATTTGTACTATATTTTGCTGACACAATTTGTGGAATTTAAACTTCTAGAGAAAAATTGCCTTTAACAACAATAGCTTGAAACAGAAATCCAGCTATCCTTCCACTGACATCTCTCCTACAGTATTGGTTAAGATGAAGTATGTATACAGTAAGCTCTCCTGGGCTTAGCTGCTCTCTGTTTTCTGTGCTGTTAATTTTTAGGAATCATTACAAGTCCTTGCTAAATCTGTTCTGGTCTTCCTTTCCACGCATTGCTCAAATTCACTCTAACTTGCCAGACACATACAACTATCTAATACCATATTTCTTCTCTTTCCACAGTGGGGCATTTGGGCCGAGTAAACAAGAAGATGAAGACTATGAAGATGTGCCCATTAATAAGACATGGGTTTTATCACCAAAGGTCTACGAGAGCGATGTCACCTTGATACTAAATAAATTATTGCTGGGCTACGATAACAAACTACGACCTGACATTGGAGGTAAGTGCACTGCATCATCTGGATTTCTGTTCTGGACAAAACTGTGATATGTGGTCCAGCTAGCCTAAATTAATTAGTGCTACAACATAACCTTGTTTAACGGTCCAGTACATAGTCTGTGTTATAGAGATGCCAGGTTTTATGAAACTAACATTTTATAAGAAACATGATATGATGCTCATTGGTCATTGAAACTATACTAATGTTGGATATTTCCATGATATGTTTCCAATGGTATTGTTTGTGCAACAAAGACCCAAAACACAGGATTTTTATATATTAAGGGGCCAAATAACTGACATCTTCACTCATGATGAATCTGCTATGCAGGATACCTAACCAAGCATTTCCTAATTTATGCGGAATAGACAATGTGCAGCATCTAATTGCAGCACCTGGATGCCTATGTAAATGTACTGTACTGTATTTGATTTGAGTTTTCAAACATGAAATGTGAGAATAGCTGCTTACAGTATCGATGAGTCCATATATTATATTGTAGTATAATATATTTAGGTTATAAAATGCTTAAATATATATCTTCTATACTATAGTATACCGGTATAGTAGTATATTGCTACCTCCTTCATCTGGTCTGGTGTGGCTATTGGTGGCACATTAGTGCTAGTATACTGTCGAAGCACTTTGTAAAGGCACTCTAAATAAAGTGTATTATTATTATTAGTATTATTATCATATACACTTATCACATTACTTTTGAATTTGACCTCTTAGCACCCATCCTCCCCAATTAAACTGTACATGATTTACAGAACAACAACTCTACATGCTTCTGATATTCTCTGTATATCTAGCTAACTCTTGTTTGTTTGCATGTTTTAGTGCGACCAACGGTGATTGAGACAGCTGTCTATGTTAACAGCATTGGACCAGTCGACCCCATTAACATGGTGAGCCATTGCAGGTTTTAACACTTCTTGCCGTGCAGCAGTGTTTTACTTTTACATTTGAATGATTTAAGAAAAGTCAACATTGCTTTTTAAAATGTAATGATTAAAGTATAGTCAACATTATTATTATTATTATTATTATTATTATTATTATTTAATTGGTCTATATTAATTTATTTTGAAGGAATACACAATTGACATCTTCTTCGCCCAAACGTGGTACGACAGCCGGCTGAAGTTCAACAGCTCAATGAAGCTGCTCATGCTTAACAGCAACATGGTAGGGAAAATATGGATTCCGGATACCTTCTTTCGGAATTCCCGTAAATCTGACGCCCATTGGATCACAACTCCAAATCGCCTGCTGAGACTGTGGAGCAATGGCAGAGTGATGTACACACTGAGGTAGGACCGACGTTATTGTGGTAGCAACTTTAGTGTTTTGGAACTGTCAGCTCCTCTGACATCTTTGTTGTTAGTGCAGCTTTAGTGTGCGTCTGTAATCTGTCACATAGTTCTGTTTTGAGACGGCCACTGTTTGTCAAAGCATGACTTAAAGGCCATTGTGGTTTTTGTTGCATTTGTATCTCTATAGAGACAACATGAAGCTCGTGCACTTGTCTAATACTGTATGCTCATTCATAATTGGAAAGGAACAACGTGGCGATACAACAGCAATGTAACACACGCTGAGACTCTCTTTTTCTCTGTCACAATTCTGTTTCTATCAGGTTGACTATTAATGCGGAGTGCTACCTTAAGCTGCATAACTTTCCAATGGATGAGCACTCGTGTCCACTGGAGTTTTCGAGCTGTAGGTGTCCAGACGCCCTGCCCTCCCATGTTCCTATCCGTCATCTTGATCTCAGCCTCAGTAGCGTGCCCAGAGTGAGGGGTCCCTTTGTGGGCTACACTTAGTTACGCCCATGGGTCCTATAATGCTTCCTCCCCCATCCTCCCAAAAGGCCCATCTGCTTGAGCCTGGCCCCTGTAGTGTTCTATCATCTCTTCCACTGGCGGAGAAAGTCCCATTATCTCTGACGGACTAATGAATAATGCACCCTGTCCGATGTGATTCATGCCGTCTGTGTCATGCTTCATTTGTGTGCCGCTTCAGCCGCCCCCATGTCTTGCCGTGACCTTAGCCCTCCGTGCACGCTCCGGAGCAAAAGGGCAGAAACATTTCCATTGCGTTGAGTGCAAAAGATCAGCTCCATCTTGAATGCTGTAATGCTGTCATGCGACGACCCTCCTCTGTACACACGCATTGGCGGGCTGCCGCCGCGCGGACGCATTTCCATGATCAGCGCCGTCGCGAGCAATGTGTCTCCTGTGTGACTTTGTGTGTGTGTGTGTGTGTGTGTGTGTGTGTGGTGGTGGTGGGGTCTGCAGATGGCTATCCTAAGAATGAAATCATGTACCGCTGGCAGAGACGCTCGGTGGAGGTGGCAGACCAGCGCTACTGGAGACTCTACCAGTTTGCCTTTGTCGGGTTAAGGAACACCACCGATGTCGCACACACTCAGTCAGGTGAGAGGAGGGCTTGCATTTGAAGTGACCATATGATATGATGTGATATGATCCAGCATGGTAATTGCCTGAGTATTGTGTCATATTACCACATTATCTCAAATACAACACATTGCTACATGAAACAATCTAAACGATATATAGCTGTGTTTGTGCAAGAACACCTGCCTGTCTTTCTGATATAAGGTGTTTAAACCAGTCACCACCCTTTCTTTTTAAAGGAGAATATGTAATCATGACGATCTTTTTCGACCTGAGTCGGAGGATGGGCTACTTCACCATCCAGACCTACATTCCCTGCAGCATGATTGTAGTCTTATCCTGGGTCTCTTTCTGGATCAACAAAGACGCAGTCCCTGCTCGCACCTCCCTAGGTGGGTTTTGAAACAGTGTAGCCTGATTACCTGACACATCAGTGCCATCTGCAGTAGCACAAGACCCCACAGAAACGGTTCATACTGCATTGTTGAATGTTAACTTAAAAAAGCTTTCTCACGGTGGTCATTTCTGAGCCCCTTTGAGGGGTCCCGACTGCTATGTCTCTGTAAAACGTCTCTTTTTGAATGACTATACATGAAAATACAAATTAATGCCAAGTCACTGCAACTTACAGTATTCCTGCTCTTATGATAGCTCTGTGCTGTTGGTGTTCCATGTAGGTATTACCACAGTGCTAACCATGACAACTCTGAGCACAATATCCAGAAAGTCCTTGCCCAAGGTTTCCTACGTCACTGCCATGGACTTGTTTGTGTCTGTCTGCTTCATCTTCACGTTTGCTGCCCTCATGGAGTATGGCACTTTACATTACTTCACCAGCAACAGGCAGACCAAGAAGTCTAAGGCCAACAATGCGCAGGTACCAAGAACATTGCTTTCATTTATTCTTGTGAACCCATAGTGGCCCTTTTAGCATCTTTGTTAAACATGTGGGAATGAGGATGCCTCCACTACTGTGATTGACATGACTGTATTTTCAATTGGGGCAAGAATCTTCTAATATAAGTCAGAAAAGGCAGAATCAGACCTTCAGTATGATTTGCTGAACATAACCTCTCTGAAAAGCCCTGCCCGTTATTCATTGGATCTGGCTGGATCCCAGCCACACAAATCTGCTTACCTCTTCTAAACCTTTAACCTCATCTGATTTAGAAACAGACATAATTTAATGTTCTATATATACAGTACAAATAAACAAAAACAAATATTGATTGAGCATTCTTCTTCAGAGTTGGTGAATTCACTCAACTTACTGTTAATTAAAATAAAACAAAATGCTGGGCTGTATGTGGTGAATCTAATTTGATTAATTGATTTTATTATACATTCCACTCAGCATCAGAGTTGTGGAGAGTTTATAAGGAGAGTTTGAAGACATACGAATAGGCAAAAATAGATTATAGATTTCAAGTAAACATTAGCTACAAATTTAGACCATGATCAAATTGCATTTTCAGCATTGAACCAAAGATACCCATGGTAATTATATACTAGAACTGTCAACCAGAAACCATTACAACTGGTTACAGAACCATCATCCTATCATGTCCATGTGCAATTGCACCTGCATGTGTTCAGAAACTCACATGGATCTTAGAAACAAACTAGTGTGTATTTTCCTTACAGCAGAAGTCCTCCGGTATGATGAATATCCGTCCTGGGACGTCCCTGCTCCAGATGAACAACATTGTTCCCTATCATGAAGAAGACGACTATGCGTATGAGTGTTTGGACGGGAAGGATTGCACCAGCTTCTTCTGCTGCTTCGATGACTGCCGCTCAGGTGCCTGGCGGGAAAATAGGATGCACGTCCGGGTCTCCAAGATTGACTCTTACTCGCGAATATTCTTCCCTACGGCTTTTGGCCTGTTCAACGTGGTATACTGGATAGGGTATCTGTATTTATAAAGCAAATGCCACAGAAAGGAGAAATCGCCAACAAACCTACATGCTGTTCTTGATATTGTTGAGGTAGAGGAAATGGGAAGTCAGATGCACTTGGTCGCTGGGGAATTCTGGATAACATGAAGTTCTAGTCACAGGTTTCTATTTTTCTAGGTAATGTCATGCAGCATTCGCCCAACAAGGACCACCATTGGGTCAGTAGCTAGCTATTGCATGTTCTGAATCTGTATCCTCTGTCAAACAGTACCTTGAGTTGTTTAATGGTTGCTTTTGCAGCAGCCATATTTTATATATTTTTTTATGTGGAGTGATTGGCTGAAATGTTCAGGAATATTTTCATTCAGTCCTCTGAAAGGTTATTCACGATGGTCACCTCTTCTAACCCCCCTTTTGATTTAAGATGGCAATTACTTGAATTTCCTTTTATAAAATGATGTGGCATGTAGACACTATATCATGGCTAAATCATGAGAAAGGTATTTACATTCATTGTGAAATACATATTTTGGGAACTACTGTAGATGAGAACGGTTGTGGTGTTCACTGCAGGGCAGCTATCAATATAGCTTATACCAATTTCATCAGAGCAATAAATTCAGGACAGAATACAACAATATTTTATTATGCTGCAAATAGAATATTGTCTTTCACTGTAGATGTTAACTTTTACTCTACCTGTTACACAGATGTCAAAATCCTGTCCTGTAGTTTCTATCTACAGTGTAATTTAAATCAATACAATACAGTATATCTACATGTATATACCATATTGTATTGATTAAAATTAAGAAATTGTGTATTGTGCATGTAAATACTAAATAGAAACATCCAGAGTTAACCCTTAACATACTGTACTGTATACTGCGTTGGCATTTTAACCCATTGTATGGCTGTTTCTTTCTATTTTTGCTTTATTAAAGATCATAGGACTATTTAGTAAGATGCAAGTAGGTAGTTCCAGCTGTGAACCAACCAACAATTTAGAGATGCTCCTATCTCCACTTTTTACTTTAAAATAGAACAGACATGATAAGTTGTTCATACAATTTCCAAATATACCAAAGAAATTGTAACTTCACAGATAATTTCATAGCATGCATACAGTGCATATGCATGCTATAACGTTACCTGTTATGGTTTCAAGGGTGTTTGAATAAACAACATTGCCAAGCTGTCTATTTTGCATTTAAAACTAATAATTCTAGTCTTACATTTATGCACAAATTCACCTATGCAAATGGTGAAAACAAAAACAGAACGTATTATATACAATCATAACACAGACTGCTGAAGTCTATGATCAGTGCAAACTATTATGTTCATGGAAAAGGTAACTGTTCCCATTTGTCTACACAACATGTACTGTATTGTTAAATATAGGAGCAGATAGTAATATTGAGCAACTCCTTTACCTGAAAAGACGTTTTCACTGCTGCCTTACAATTATTTGCTTCAAACAACTCAATTTGTAGCCACAATTCTGAAAATATATTAGTACTGCAGAAAGACATTTTGCAGAAAATTATAGAAAATGAAAAAGAATATCTGTATTATTTTGCACAGCAGGCTTGTACAGTAGTATAGCTAAACTATTGAAAAAATGGTCTTTAAAATGTTAGCCCGACTTAAAAAACACTTTTAAATATAATGCTCTTAGTGTAGTCCTTCTCTGAGGGTATTTAACTTTATTTGAGTGAATTAATTATATATAATATCTAATATTTACAGAACTCAAGCTTTTAGCATTAGTTTTAAGGCAATTCTTAATATGTTGAATATTTACAATATGCACTGGTTCTTACCATGGTAAATGCATACATTTACTTTTCACGGCCTGACATGCTTCAATAGCCCAATGTTTGGTAGCTACGTTGTTTACTATATTGAGGAACACATAGGCCTAATATCAAGAAACGTGCACGCTACAAAGCTTTGTCTCGTGGTTGGCACAGCCAGCATCAGTGTTGCATGATGCTAGGACTATAAGGTCATTCAATTTAGTGTCTGTAATATCCTCTAACCTGGAGTCATGGTATCAGTTAGTTCCATGTTAAAGAGCACATGCCTTTTGAGGCTATGTCTACATTTTGCATATGCTAAACATTTTAGAATGTCATTAAAACAACAAATACATGGTTAAGTAACACCATGTAAACAGTTGTATGCCATACTGGATATTAGGCTACTAATAATCAGAACAACGATTTGCATTAAACTCAAGCCATATTGTAGTTTATCATCTGTGATTAGTAGCATTCTCTTTAAGTGTCTGTATATGTTGTGATTACTTATTCAATACACTGTGAAAAAATAAAGCAGTGCCTGTTAACATGGTGTTGTCCCTTTTATTAAGTACCCCATCTCAGCTTTTGTGGTTTATTTAGGAAATACACCAACTTTCACCAGTCTTACATATTTACAAGCTTTCAGAAAAGTACTTGTCAAGAATACTGCAGGAGAAATTGTACATTTTCATTAAATGAAGACAAATTATTTTGGGAATACTTTGTACATTTTTGTTATAATGTTCATGAAAACATGCTGCTTCACTGTGATCACAAAAATGTATTCATGTAAGCTTTCAAATTCCTTCATTTTCAATGTTTACAGTGCTAGTGTTATAACCCTATCAGTGCCTTAAACAATATTGGAATTATTTATATAGGATAATGCTGTACTTAGCTGAGTGAAGGGCATTGTGGTCCTGCACAGTCTCCCTTGGGTACTCATTAGTGCTGTGATAGTGAACCTAATGTGACCGTGGGCTAATACACCCTTAACGAGACCATCCCAGCATAGCAATCACAATAGTGTACTTTTATCACTCAGAATGGCTCTCTAAAATACACGGTGCCTCCATCAAAGAGAACTATTAAGCAAACGTGCACACACCCCCTACACAGACATGGAACGTAATGTGTGCGCGTGCACATGTTGTCAGGTTTAGCAAATTAACTTTAAGTGCAGGATAGCCTAGTGGTTAGGATGCATGGGCGACCATTGGGTTTAATTCCCACCAGCATGCCTATAAGCTTCCTTACGTAAGCGATCTAATCCCTACCAGCGACTTGTAACCGTATGCATTCACAAACACAACAACACAAACAAAGTCACACTTCAGCAAGATAATGATGACATCATCCTATAAATACAAGGCTTTTTCCTGGACAACCGTGGATATCATACATACTGTAAATACAGGCTCTAAACTGAGTTGTTTTCTACAACGCAATGCAGCAGGATGCTTAATAGCCTACTCAGATGTTTGATGAGTAGAAGAGATGTCTATGAAAAAAATGCCCATAGGCTACTTGTGCTTTACTAAAAACAAAATATCTGGCTGCTTCTGAAAGTTCTTCGGGTAGGTCGGCGCTAAGTGCACGACAACTGGGCAGGTATTGATTTATTGGGCAAAGCAAAAACAGGAACTGCCGACAAGGACGGGACAGAACAGACGGACTAAAATAGACTAACACATGACTGGTTATTGGATAGGGGATAACGAGAGGCAGGTGTAACTAATGAACAATCAACACAGGGCAGGCAAGCACTGGATGAAACACATCAACGGAATACAGGGCAACAGACCACAGAAACAGATATATAAGTTACTAAACAGGAGACAAAAGGTTAATTTGGATGCAAATGGTAGTTTATATCTGTAACCAAGGTTGCTTTCTGTTGTCTTCTGTGCTGGGGACTTTTTTTTTAATGCCTCTGGCGTACCCATTAGCTGCTAAGCTGATTGCTATTCAAAGAAGTATAGGTGATGTCGGGTAGAAAGCGTATAGGGAGGGCTGAATTACAGGCCAATTGTGACTTCCCGGTGAGACGTGATTATAGGATGTAAGGATATGTGACGGTATCTCTCCCCCCTGCTGACATGCAAATGAGAGTACAGTCTGAAAGCCCAAACACAATATAAATGTTGTGCTGTGCAGATGATGATGATCACATGACTATTCTTAATAAGGCCTTCATTTAATGCCGGTGAAACGTAGCTTAGACTACAGTAGTGTCTACAGTATAACACTCATACATACACATCTACTGTATAAGCTCTGCACGTTCATCCACCAACCACTCAATAACCTGAACCCTCTTGTGGATCAAAAGCAGGGAAGGGTTATGCTTGTCGTGCAATGTGTCTTTTGCATAATTTGCTTTTGTTTATGCGTTTTGTCTGTTTACTGCAAAACTGTTGGCCTACTATTAAATTATACTGTACATGTGAAAAAGATCAGCTGGCATTTTGACCCATAGCAAGAGGGAGGCTTTCTTCCCCTCCTTTGGAACGACAAAAGCACTAGTCACGTCTCTTTTTCTGGAGCTGAGAGATGACAGAGAGATGCTATTTTCAGAGCATTACCACGGGAAGAACAAACATATTTTGCACCATATGGAGCATAGCGGGCCATAAAGTATTGACTTGCTTGCTGCATTCAGCACTTCTGCAATATAAACTGCAGAATGTTCCATCCAAAATCATAGTTTAGAATATGTTCTTCTTTTGAGTTCTGAGATCCCTTCTCCATATTTTCTATACCTCGTGTACAATAAGGTATAATCCTCATACTATAGTAATGTGCTGTTACTGTTACCCAGTCACTGCGAGCTCTGGGTATCTCCATCACTCACATGTACAGGTGAAGTAATTATACAAAGTCACCTGTGACCTTGGATGACGTTGGGTGGATGCATCAATATAAAAGTTTCGGTCATCCTGTCATCTCCCTTCAGAATCTTCTCTCCCAGATTGAGAGTGTCTGGTGGTCATCCAGAATTCATAGAACTGAGTTTAGATACAGTACGAACTCTTGTCATTTTTGCCATCCTGCAACTGGACTGAGAACAGACCACTTGTTTTCACCTGTGAATGTATGCAGCAGGTGTATGTGCTATCATACTCGGACATTACATTATGTATAATATGTATTGTAGCTGATGGAGCCATATACTACAACATATCTGGCCTTGTCTCTGAGGAGGCAAATTAGGCATATTGGGGGGAGTCAGGTTCACAGTGAACAGTAGGCCTATATACTGGGTGTAACAAATTAGTGTTCTGCATTCTACATGCATGCTTAAAACGCCACAATTCAAACAAAACAATCACACCTATTCCTTTTTTGGAGTCAGTCCACCTCAGGCATTTATTTCACACATGGGATCATAAACAAGCCAGGAAAAGAACCAGAAAGACATCAAACATTGGGCAAATGTGCTCAGAGACATTCACACCCCAGTAAATGTGCCATGTTGCTCATCAATGGATTTCAGATCCAACCAAGTGCCATTCCAGAATGCACTGATGAGTGAATGCTGCCCCTTCACAGTTTAGTGATCAGTTCCCTGTGTGGATGTTACTTGTCGAATTTGCCCTGCTTCATCTACAGAGCACTTCACAGAGCAGTGAATTCCTTAGAACAGATGGGATTTCACAGAATTTAGATTAGCAAGTGGAACAGCAGACGTCCCAAAACGCACTATGACCACATCTCACATCTAGCCTGGAAGAGAGAGACAGACACTTATTTAAGCAGGTGTGACACATAGGCCATTTAATGGCAGGCATGGTCTCAACTCATACACTGTGTGAGTCACCATAAATACTGTAGACTGTTTTCTTCTTAACAACACCCTCACATGTATACAGTAAAACAGAACATGTTAAATCAACCAATCAATCAGATAGCATCATATTAACTAATTAAGGCCTAATTAAACATATCATGTTAAATGTAATTGACAATTGTCTTTCCTTTGTGTACTTGTACAGTTGTTACTGTATTAACAGCCAATATTAACAGCTAACAATCCAAGTATGTTGATATGTGAGGGGATGAAGTGACATGCTGTTGCCATGGTGATATTGTCTAGGGTTCTTTCTACCTTGAAAATGTACTGAAAGGCTCAACAACATGACATGAGTCACGTTGTTGACAACAATACAAAGAAAAATTATCCAAATAAATCACAAGAGTAAGCATGGTACGCCAAAAAGCTAATTACATGCAGGCATCAGTTGTCTAATGTCACTCTATTAGAATTGCAATTAATTGAATACTTAATACGATCTGAGTTGGAACGGGAAAAAAAAAACATTATATCCAATATAGTTATTCAATAAAAATATATTGCTATAAAAAAGAGCCAATTACTAAAGAAATGCTTCATACGATGATGAATGTATTCTGGTTTGTCACAAAATATTATGTCAGAAATGAATGGGTAGACTTTTGATGTTCACAACCTTCCAATCAAATAACTAGAGCCGTCAATAACAATTGAGGTTAGGCCCTGACACTGTAATCTCATCTGCCTCCAACTGCACTGTATAGTAGCTAACCGGGAGATGGTAGCTGCCTGGTGGCTCAAATTTGGTTCCTAAGATTTTTATTGCTGGAGGTTTAGCCATGATGCTTTGGCAACGACCGTTACTCTTCACCTTGAAAATGACACTCATCCAATTGTCATGGTTTTACAGAAGAGCCGTAGAGAGCCATGATGTTGATAACAGCCTAAGCTATTGGCACTAGCTTGGCAGCTCAAAAAACAGGAGACAGGTCCTTGAGGTGTAAAAGGGCTTGTATTAGCAAAAGCCTGGTGCTCACTGCCATCACAGCACTAAAGCAGTTTCTACGTTGGTGGAATGATTCCTATGTGTGTGTGTGCGTGTGCGTGCGTGTGCACACACTTGTACAGTACATTGCAAAATGAATGGCAGGTTTATTGCCGACTGTATTAGTAAGTAATTGTTGTTGTAAGAACAGAGTGAACTTCTATTTTCTACCCAAACTAAACTCTAATTCAACTATTATTTTAATCCTATTAGTCAATGACTAATTATTATGAAAATAATGGGGTTCAGTCAGATGACTTCACCAATATACTTAATACTTAATTAAATCAATCATTCTAAAACCGTGAATTTTTGTTAAACCCTCACCTCTGCAGCTAGTTCAAAAATGATTGTTACCATTAATTAACCCATTGTTTGCAATAGATGCAATTCAATGTTTTCCTAAAAACATGCATGTATTTCTACTGGTAGAATGTGATCTCAAGTAAAAGCTGCTATAGCTGTGTAGCAAGGTAGTTTGATGAACCAATCAGAGAAGAGGCTGTGATCAGATAGAACTTTAAATTAGGGCACCAAGTAAAAGTACACTAAATGTATTGCTCTGAGATCCTACGTACACCACCTTTAAATAAAATGTGATATGTTTAATATTGCTATCATGTATAGTTTATTGTCTATCAAACAAAACAAAAGTATTTGTTGTGTCATTAAGTCACATGTACAAATCATCAGGGCTGGATTATGGACCGGGTACATGGGCCTGGGCCCAGGGGCCTCTGACCATTTGGGGGCTCAGTAAAAGGCCCCCATCCTTTTCTGACCTCTTTCATTACAGTAATGTGTTTTTTTTTTTTGTCACACACTGAATGTCTTCTGTAAATGTATCGCACCATTCTCTTTAAACTCTAGACTGCAGTGTGTGAAAAGGCCAGCTGTTTCCGAAAGGCTGGAACCACCATGTGTGGCACCACCAGCTTAGCATCTTGACCTCTGTTCTAATATTTGGTCAAACAACAACTCAAGCTCTCTACTTCATACTGAATTGAATGCAGCCACATGATTCACTGATGGTGGGCTAGTATTTGCATTAATTATATAACAGGTGGACAAGATAAAAATGGCTAGTGAGTGTATATTGATTATTAGAATTGGTTTAAATAACTTTTTTGTAGATTTGTACCTCAAACAAGTTGCTTTGGGTTGGATAAAACAAAGCCTTTGCTACATGACTTGGAATGCAAATATGACTTAATATTTGTCTTGATGTTAACTATAAAATCAAATTATACTTTTTGATTTAGGCAATAATATTTTCCTAACAACAGGACAATTGCAGATAGTATGCTGGAAGAAAAGCCACTGACCCTGTTATATTTAAAAAATACATCTTTTTTAATGAAACCATTATGATAAACGTAATCCAATCATATTTAGCCTAGTAATTGTTGTAAATCCTGTATGAGTTATCTACATGTGTGTTAGTCCTCTTCTCATACAATAAAACAGGCCTGGCATGGGGGGTAGGAAGGCCTTCAAATATGTTTGTGCCTAGGGGCCTCCTTGCAAATCATATCACCACATGATCTAGGCAGAACCATGGAGATCCATCATAGCTTTTAGCAGCCAGGCTGTACTAGGCAATAGAGAATATGCTGTGGAACGTGAGCTGTGTAGATGCACCCTTACCCTACCCCCACCCGGCATACAAGTCCACTAGAACTATGGCAGTCAGAGTTGCTTGGGCTAAACTCAGACACCTAGGATTCCAAATGACCAAGTCACTGTTCCTCTAACAGAACAGCACTTGCTGTATACAAACCTCAATTGGCTTGAGATCACTAACAGGTTTTTATCCAGCATCACCCATTATTATACATGATTCATTCATAAAGTCATCGAATATTATTTTTATGGAAATAAATGTTTTTACTTTATATGTATGTACAGTACGTGTATATGTATGTATGTATACATGTATTGTGACGGCCCTGCCTTGTTTCAGTAGGCCTCTGATCCTGATTGGTTGGGTAGGCCCTAATGAAGGCAAATTAGGTACACCTGGGCATATCAATTATATAGGTGTGTGCAGCACACTGTCTGTGTGACTCTCCACACATTCTGTTTGTTGTTGGTTTGGGGCTTAGTTTAGTTAGAATGCAACACGCACCTCATATATTCAGTACTTACACATTCACACCTTATTCTATGTTATTCTGTTTGTTAGTTAAGTGTTTGGTTTGGTTTACGGCCCATGAGCCAGATCGTAACTGCATGTACTGTATGTAATGTATGTGTGTTTGTATACAGTAAGGGGATTGATTCTTCTTATTGTAGTCTAATTCATGTTTGTATTATCTTAACACTAAAAACATTTATTTTAGGTACGCAGTTAATTGTAATAGTAAATGATTCAATATGAAGCTGGTTACAGTATATGTCCTGTAAAACATGCCCTTGCTCAAACCTGCAAATGCAAATGATAAATTCTCTATTAAATTTCAGTCTCCTATCTCTAATATATGCTGCTTGAAAGAATGACATCAGGCGAGAATAGATTTAGCATTTTGTATAAATCTGTCTTCCGACATAATCAGCAACTGTGAGAATATTAGTCATCAGCAGCTTGAGGACAACACATATTGTACTGTAGCAAGGGCACCATAGAAAATATGTCAGAAAAATGTGTGTTGCTATTTGTCATGCTGAGCCTGCATTTTCTGGCTCACAGGGTTTGGAGTGCCTCTCCCGCATTGTGTAGTTCTAGAAAAGATAGACTGACATTCTCCGCTACTTCATGCTTTTGACTTTACACATGTACTTTTTGTTCACATAGAGACCAAAGGGAGCCTTTTGTCTTTGCCTTGGGATCTTTTAATGTACAGTATCAGCTGTCTGTCTAATTCAGAGCTGGTAAGCTTGACTCATCTGGACAGAAGAACACACTCAACAATGGGTTAATTTAATGCATCAAGAGATGTATAATGATAATATGGGAGCAATTAATACAATACAAATTATAATGATGATTATAATATGTTTGGTGTCTAATGATATACAATGTTTTACCACATATTCAAAAAATGCAATCTCCATTCAAAACAATCTTCTCTCCAGAAACTGGTCAGAAGTGCAGAAGCCTTACATGATAATGTTTCTCTCTCAATGTAATCAGGATGCCTTTATACTGTACGTAATAGCAGACAATATCATCCCTGGGTGAGAAGCCATCTGATTACAATGTCAGGGAGATGTTGTTAGATAGCACTGGCTTTTGTCGCCTGGCAACTGGCATGGCAACATTCATCTTTGACAAATCTTTGAAATGCAAATGACAACATGTTTTACAACTCAAAACAAACAGTGTGTATTGTTTCCATTGTCACTTTTCATATCACAGGCAGCCGCAACTAAACAGAATACAAACCAAAATGTCTTTACAATATAAACAATGACACTTTTTATTATAAAATATAAATATAATCTAAATGTCAAGTGATGCTGGAGCAATATTGTTGATATTTTAACAAATACAAGAGCAAATAATAATAATAATTATTATTATTATTATTATTGTTATTATTATTATTATTATTAAGTTATACGTAATATACACAGTATATATTATATAAATGATTGGAAAACATGTATTACCTTTACATTTAATGGCAGTTGTTTTGGAATAAAGATGCAGACATTTATACAGCATACAGTGCCGGCTTATTATCTGATGTGTATATTGTGAGCTTCAAGCATACCAAAGACCATGATCCGAAATCATATACAGCTAATGAGAACAAAGCTTATAAAGCTATGACCTCGCCTGGCTGTCCATATAATGAAACTACTGTGTGCATGCGTGTGCGTGTGAAATTATACACACAAACAAATACTATCCATACTTAAAGTGTGCCACTGAATGTCCTCTTGCTCCATAACCAAATACCTGAGGGAGACATCCTCTCAGCCATACCCTTAGAGCAGAAGAGAACTGCTCCTTCGCTAGCGCTGTGAGGCAGCAGCACCGCCACAACACTAATCACCCTCTGCATGCATCAACTACTCTGAAGCAGCCCGTTGAGGCGTAAACTACAGATGCCTGGTCTGTCCAGGAGACAGAGCCATCTGGCTCCCTAAAAGGCAGGAAGGAGAGAGTGTAGCGCAGATACTTGACTGCAATAGAACCCAACGAGAGGAAGGTTGGCTGCATGCTTAGAGGCTACCATGTCATGGCCATAACAGTTACCATTAGAATTGATGTTGCAGGATTATTTCCTACATGCTCTCTTTGGATGTAATAAAGTTGGAATGGGAGCCACAAAACACGACAAGCCAGGAGCTCCTATGAGCTGAATATAGAGAAGGGAGAGTGGTCATATTGTATAATGCCCACACTTGTGGCATGTTTAAATATTTCATATTCCTGTCCATGAAAAAAGCTTTATTTTTCAAACATTTGCCTTGCTCTCCATTTAGTTTGTGTTATGGTGTGCATGAGGGTGTTTTTGCCATTTGCTCAAATACAAGAGCTTATATGCAAAGATTACATATTTAAATTTTGACACATTATAAAACATTGTTTTTGCCAAGAAAAAGGCTACATTAGATCTTATATGGCCAGTAGAACTAATGATTAAGATATTTAACTGTGTTTTATCCTATATACTGTAGCCTACTGTAATGCCACTCAAATAAAAAGCCCTCAAAAGGCATGCTTGAGATACCAGGCTGATAACAATACATTGTGAATTTACATTTTGATGGGTTGAGGTAACGTGAGCTCCATTAGAATGCTTCAGTTGAACCACTGTGGGTCTCTATTGAGCCATGCATGGTGGGAAGGGGGAGATCATGCACTATTACGGACATTTTACTTTAAAAAAAAAATGGAAATGTACAATCAGTACAGTGGAGCTATTGACAATTCAGTCAACTTCTGTCTCAGTGGTGTTTACAGTATATTTTATATTAGATTTATGTTTCTTTGGCATGAATCAACAGATTATCTGAAGCGTGTGACAAAAGCATATAACCGTGAGAGTTAGTCTGGCTCAATGCTGCGTCGTTTGGTCTATTTGGGAACTGTGCTTGCGTGACTGAACATTTGTAATCTTTATACACACACATAGAAGATGAAAGGAAAATATTAATTAATATTGATTCATTTTGGTTTCATGAGGAAAAGACAAATCTTTGATATTTTGAATAATGCAAATGCATTCAGGCAACCTTTCTATTGTTTAAGATTTTAGGAGAAAACCTCAGCCTTATGTCCCAAACCAATAGTCACAGGAAAGGGGATAAATGGAGAGTCTTCATTAACAATGTATAACATAGTGCTCTCTGAGTTGTCCTTTCATGGACCAGAATTCTTTCATCAAAAGGCTTGCCCTTAAACCTGAGTTCCTTCACATATAATGTGTGATTTAAATGAAATATGTACATAGCACACACACAGTGAGAACACTATTCTATTTCTACCACATTTGATCTGTGTGTAATATTTGTATTTATTGCTGGAACCCTGAGACCCCATATCTGTGATCATAGCACCATAAGGCAAGATGACTGAAATGGAAGCCTTTGATGCGAGACATCTCTGTGTATAGGTATTTGACCAAGCGCTGTTAACATTTTAATGTTAACATTTTAATAGAGCGTAGAGCAAAATATAATTTATGTTTTCACATGTCTGTGAGATGAAGCTCAGCATATCTTGAAATAATGCCTCAGCATGTACAAATTAAAAAATAATATTTGTATACCATTAGGTAAAACTGTCAACTGACCCACAATAATCAGTTATTACATTGTTTCCAGGTGGCAGAAAGGACAAATCAATCCATACACGCCCCCGACTTTAGGAGTCAGTCGAGCATGACTTATTGATGTGACAAGGCAATGTGTTCATTACTTAAACAACATAATGTGTATCACCTCCCAGACCTAATGTAATGAAAGCAGTGTCTCTGGGGCTTTAGCATCATAGCCTTTAGGAATGAACTCCCAAAAAGGTGATTGCAGGTTAGGGAACAGATTGGGAGAAGGCAAGCTGCGTGGAACCACTGATAAGCATACAACATTATTTACATTTGGTACATCCAAAGAATTAAAACAAGACAATAAATCAAGAATCTCAGTTATTTTTAAAAGCTTTCAGTAATGCACAGGTATGAGTCATTTTCCAAGAATGGCAGTTGTAAAGAGGCTGAAAGGTCAGTATTTAACAACCTGCAGTTAAATCAATGTTTGACATTTGCACAAATCTATTTTGTGTTAAGAGGTGACAGGCCTGGTTCGTCAAGCAACTCCTTACATTTTATATGATGGAAGGAGTTGAATGTTGAATAGGGATGTATTTCTAGATTATAATCTATACAGATACAGATATAAAAAGCACATTCAAATGTGAGTGTTTCAACTGAAATGAGAGAAACAATGTGATGAGTGAAACACTTCTTTAGGGAGTCCTGTGTGTGTCTCTGTTTTGTGCCTATGGGTTCTGTGGCTATTGAGATGACAGACAGGGTCAGGACAGACAGACTCTGTTATAAGATACTTGCTGTAGAAAGGCTTACCGTGAAAGACCTCAGGTGTGGATTCCCGGGCTACAATTCATGTTAATTTAGTCTGTCTGTCCTCAATGCCACTCTCATATTCCTGATAGGACACGTGTCTCTCACTGGGGCCATTACATGCATAAGACTGTTTAAAACGTTCACTGAGTCCCAACTGGATTTCCTTCCATACAGTACACTGTATACATTTTTGACCTAAACATCTAAAAATAAATGAGACTACTGTATGTCCTTAAGTGAGTGTGTTATAATCTTTACCAGTTTAGTAAAGTTGAAATATGCTTTATATGTCTCACTAGACAAGCTAATATATATACCAACCACTTCCAAGCACATACGTTGTTTATAGCCTATATGGTATATGGTTGCATTTGTGGAACTCTCCTCATCACAGCTTCAAGGAATAAATATGTAATTATAAATATGTAATTATGTAAATATGTAATATGTAATGCCATTTCACATGTCACAGATCAGAGTGTGTATTTTTATTGCTGAATCATCATTATGAATTGCATGATGTGTGATCCAAGGTACTGTAACCAAAAAAAACACTTTTTTAGGTTTGCCAGCTCAATATTTCATTGTCAACATGTTGTATGAGTTACCTTGTAGGCTTAAAGGTTGCTTCACATGGCCTAGCAGCGTGAGTGAGAGACTGGCTCAGCGGACGGCTAGTAGAAGCTGATCTGAATGGCAAGAGTGGCCGTTTCCATGGTGACAGCGCCCACGCTGCCAAACGGATGTCTAACCCAACTAATAACATCTAAAGGGAATTTTAATAAAACACGAGACACAATATGTATGACCAGCATTAAGCAGGTGTGAGGATGGACAGCAACAGTGGGTCAACGTGACACGCCCACAACATGCAGTGCGGTATGTCCATATAATTATAGTGTAGGGTCCCTTGACTGATGTGTACAGTAATTAGCTAATTCAGGATAATGGATAATTACAGATTCAGTTTTAATATGTTTGATGCTCATTGTGCAGTGCTGCAGTGTAAACGCTTTTTTCAGCAGATCTGGGCTTCAGTTCTTCAAAGAAAAGTTCAACTTCTCAGAAAAAAACGCCCTACGTCATCTGATTTTTTGACAGCTGACCAATCACATTCGGCATAGTGAGACCTGGCGTTTCCCATAACAATCATAACAACCGTTTCAGATGCTTTTTTTTCTACATGAAAAATGCCCAGGCCAACGCTTAAAATAAAAAAAAAGAAGTTACATTTGAACCATAGGCGTCAATTGGGTATGACAGCTGCCATACCTTGGGATCAGCTTTAAAAAAAGAATAGAATTTCACTTGTATCGCCATAGAATTCATTCTGTGCCACCAGTGCTTGCAGCAGACAGTATGCTGAGATGGTCACCATTGCACCCCAACTCTTGAATAAAGTATTTCAAGCCACTCCTTTCTACTCATAGCCTTTCATAAGGACTAGCTAGCGTGTCAGAACAAGACACTGTTTTTGACAGTGACGATGAAACTCAATATAATTTCCCTTCTGGTGGCCTTTTCTATATTGGAATGCTGAAAGGTTGTTGTCCGCAACGCACCATTTGTGTGGAGGTTCTGCAGGTTGTCAACGTCAACAGTTTACGGTACAGCTCATTGGGAATAGTAGCTCTGTGTTGAACGCAGATGCAGTTCTTGGCGTATATATTTGAGTCACTACACACTATTTTGTAATGTAATGGAGCAGGTAACATTATATGTTTGTTGCTCAAAGATTGGAACAGCAAAACATATTCACATATTATTTTAGCTCGTAAACCTACATGTTACAGTTTACTGCAACTTAAAGGTATAGTCAGCAATTGTAAGATACACGTTTTAACAAATTCACCACATATCGCCTCATGGTTATCTACAGGTGTCTCCTTGCATGGCTGACATTGCCATCGGTCTGTGAATGTGAAGCAAATAATTGAAAGCACTATATAAATGCAGACCTTTAAGTATTTTATAGTTTAATGTGCATGCTTAAATGAGAATCTGGTGTTACACACACATCCCTGGCTCTGTATAGCAACACAAACAAAGTGGTGCAGACCGCACACAACAATATCCTTGGAGCCTTCACAATGTGTTGAATCTATGGGAGCACCCTATGGCACTGAAGAGAGAGGTGCTTTTGTTTTGATTTGAGTTCACATTAACACGTTTTCTCCAGATTGACAGACTGCCATATCTGACTTAAATGATCATGAGTTTTCTGGTGATTTCACCTGCTTCTTAAATCTCATCCAGACAAATGTGTGGGCTCACTTCCAGCTTGTGTCTTTTTAAATCAGTCTCTTTGGGTGTTATTCTCTTCCCTGTAATTCCTTTGACAGTGTGAGATGTTCTCACACCCACCAGATGAGCTCCAGAGCTGCCCTGTCACCCGGGTAACAGCCAGCCCCCATTAAAGCAGTTGAATATTAGCCTAGCAGGGAGCCTAGAGAGGTCTGGAAGAACACAAACTGACTTGGAGAAACCTGGTCTTGTGAGTAAAGGTATATGATGGAGGACAAAAGGCAAGAAAGCCAGTTTGGGGTTGAGAAGATGCTGATTACATAGTGTTCACAATTTGCCAATTACAAATATTTTCAAGTTTGCCATTTGGCAGTGATCGGTTGATTGATTATTCGTTCCTTCATTCAATTGTTAATTTTCATGGCAATGCTGCATTTTGTCATATGAACATTGTACTTTAATGTTCCAAAAACACTCTGGGTGAAGACGCTTATTCTGTGTAAAACTGTACATACCCCACACCTGCATTTAAAAAATTAAAAAATATGTAGACCTAATAGACCAAATGGGATAGGTGTAACCCAGCACTGGTCAGTAGGGTACAGTATGTGCCATGCTCGTGCCATTACAGTTACAGTATACTGCAGCAACGTAATTGTTGGTTGGAAAACTCAGCTAATGTCAGTGTTCCTTGCTTTGGGTCTTAATTTGCATTCCCGTCTCTCCCTTTGTTGTCACTGTTCTCATTCCTTATGTTACTTACTGGGTTCTTAGTTTATTATGCAATGTGTGTATGTTAGTTTGCCTTTCCTGTTCAGTCTGCCTGTATATTTAATCCCTTTGGTGTCCTCTATCGGATGATGAAGCTTTTTTGTTCCGTCGTGGTGTCATCGTCCAGCTCAGCTCGAATACATTTTTTTGGGGGATAACAAGGAACTAAAGTGACACATACTGTATGGTCCCTTAAACTGTAGAAATACAGTATTGTTATAATGTTCAATTACCACATATTGAAATTAGCTGAAAATTGCTAAAATACTTCAGTCTTCTTGTTGCCTTTTGTTAAGTGTTGTGGTGGGTTATTCAGTCAGATATTAACCTGTAATTGCAATGTGTGCAATATCAGAACAATGAGCAACAATTAACAAGCTTGTTTACCTTCAGTCTCATCTACAGTATAAGAGGGATGCCCAAATCTTTAAGTAAAAATAACTTGACAAATAATTGCATTTTAAACAACATATGCTGCAGCATTTGGCGATTGGCATTATTTGAGATTTGCCATTATGGAAATGCAGTCTCTGTATCAGTGATATTTTTAATCTAGGGATATTTTGACTATGTACTACTAAGGATATGAGATTGTCACAAAGGTCTAACTCCTAATAGAAATGTATATATGGAGGTGGGAGTTCAAGGGTTTATAGTGGGTCAGAGGACTTTCATTGCCGTGACAAATAATGTCAGCATCCACTTTAATCACTGGAGCATTAACAGATGGTTCTGTCTCAGCCAAGGGTCACGTATGCTAGAGAAAACAGGGAATTCCTACGCAACAGGAAATATGAAGATGTTACCCCAGTTATAGGCTCAAGCAGACCTTTAAAGCTGAAAAAGGTAGCATTGCACATAAGGGATGACCCCCAACAATTGTAATTGATTTAAAGATGATGAGATATTTGTGTGTATATATATATATATATATTAAAATTTTCAGTATATCTACAGTACAGGTTTGTGTCAAGGTAGAGTCAGCGATGGGAAAGTGTTGTGTGGTGCGGTCTGCACAACTGTTTGTGTTCCTATTTACAGAGCCAGGACTGTGTAGCAACACCAGTTTTTGCTTATAATCACTGACTCCTACTTGCACCCACCCCTCCCTCTCTGCTGATTTTTAATTTCATAAACACACATGGTTATTTTCCCATGCCAAAACAAAAGGCAAATATCTGTAATATAACTTTATGAGTTTGTGCTTTGTAACTCCTGAAGAGGCCCTGTTGTCCTGCTACTGTAGTTCTCACAAGTCCAATAAATTCAGATTACAAAGCACAGCCTCTTGGTTACTATTTCCATCTCAGTCACATACAGTACAATACCAGCCCTACAGTCATTACATTTCCAGTAGTAAAATATTTGGCATGACTGACACACTGTGTTTACCAGAGGAATTGCACTTAAAAGGTGAAGAGTTGAGTGCAAATGAGGCTACTAGTCTGTATGGCAGGGCTAGGGAACCCTGGTCCTGGAGAGCCGCAGCCCTGCATGTTTTAGATGTCTCCCTGCTCCAACACACCTGAT
>JAODOY010012290.1:0-28156 GCA_025399855.1 Forbesichthys papilliferus | reverse complement strand
ATTCTATATTCTGATGTTAAAATATAAAGAAACATTAGAAAAATAACTGTTAATTTCTAAACCCTTATAGTCCTGTACATTGCAATATAAAGAACGACCAGAACATTCAAGAACAAATAAGTGACCTGGACTAAAGACATAGCAAACCTCTTTGCGAGAAAAATGATTTGTTCTAAATATTGTGATTCATCATTAAGTTAAAACGGGATATATGTATATGAGTGAACATATAGGCCCACTGAAAATAGACTAAATAAATCATTAAAAACATCAACACACACAATCCTGCACCGCACAGGATTTTCTATAATTAATGCTATGGCGACATATTTAGTAGTTGCCTGTGGTAGTGAGCAGAAGATAATCTGATGAACAAAAAAATAAAAGACACAGTTTTAAGATGTTAAGATCAACTGCTCCAGTAAACATCCAATGGCATAAACACAAGCTTTATATCAAAGAAAAATGTAACCTGAAACAAACATGTCTTGTTTAATATCACCCTTGAAACTGGAGGCAATTCATTCCTCAGGTCTATTCTCTAAACATTTTCAGTTTCTTTTTGTAATAACAGTCCCCCACACCCACAACCCCTGCAACAAAAAAAAAAATATGTAAAAAAATATGTAAAAGATACGAGGGCACAAAGTACAGAAGGGTGACCTTCGGAAATAAAACGCTTGGCTGAAACAGGAACTGTGGTGGGTCTGTTTAAATTGCCCACAGAAGTTGTTTCTTCCCCTCGTGTTTTCAATGGCTGGCATCCTTTTCTGGACACAGCCAGACACCAGCTAGCAGTAGTAGATAACCTTTCTTTAATTGATGGCTGTAAGCACCCTGCGCACCAGGCAGCCATATTGCAGGGGAATGGAGAATAGCCCAGGCCTCAGCTGGTAGAGGGCTCTGGAAGGCAGGGAGTGTATTGCAGGGAAAATGGGAGAGGGCTGAATTCAGCAGTGGTGTTCATCTTATATAACACAATCACAAAGACAACCCCATAGATTCTCCAATCCAATGCCCAATGTTGGGCGACAGCTTGGGGTGGGCAAGGTGTGTGTGTGTGTGTGGGAGGGGGGTATTCTACATGTCTTCTTTATCTCCATGTAGGACATGGAGGATGTGTTCCATTCAATAAAAGTATTAAAGGTGCATTTTTTTATGAATGTTCTAAGCTAACATCACCCTGCTACATGCAACATACAGTACTGTAGTGTGGTGCTGTCCATGGTACTGTGTGGTCTAAAGATGGTACTGTAGCTTTATCCATGGTGCTGAAACTGCTTTTAAAAAACCTCTTAAAAACTGTGTTGCACAGCGCTGCAAATTTATTCTGAAATCTTTTGTTTCAATGTAGCTTTGTGATGTTTGCATACATTCATTAATTGACAGCTGACTCCACTTATGTGATGCAAGAGCCTGTCCATGCTTCTCAGTCACAATCACAGAAAATAATAAAAATATAAAAATAATCAGACATTTCTGGATGTATAATTAAGTTTGCTCTTTCATTGCATTGAATGCATGTGTTCCATTGCATGTGATTACACCTTAGCCTGTGCAATGACAATCACAAAAGCAAAATAACCAGAATATCCCATTACATAAACTACTCAATTATATTCTATGTAGTCTTGACAACTTGAGATCATCAGAACGTGCGACTGAACTGTATACTGTTGGTTATAAAATGACCGAAACATACATGAGGTATTGAGGTACAGGTCAAAATTGTCCAGATTCCCTTTCTAACCCTGCCAGGGTTCAACGGTTAGGGCACTGAGATTGAGCACTTGTTTCAATATTGTGGAGGAAACTGCTGTCCTGGCTCCGCCCGACTAATTGCTCTCAGCTCAATATATTAAGCTGAGATTGACTCTGGAAACCCTGTTTGCATTAACATTGCCACAGCCACCTTGCTGGAGGACCGCTCAGCGTGGCTTAGTGCAATGACTTTGAAGTCAACCGTGTTTGAAAACAAAATGGTGGTAGAGCTGTATATTTCAAAATGAAGCAGATGAAGGCAATGACTGTGAACAGTTCCCAATAGACCATATCCAGACCCTATTCACGAACTGAATACCAGACTAGAATACTTCACCCACATGCCCAAAACATTTGACCAACTAGACAGAAGTGGGTCTAGGATTTAGGTACCCAAAAACACAAACAGCAATTGTTAAAAAAACTGACATATATGAGTATAACTATGTTGAAAAATGCAATACAACGTGTTGCAGCTGTTTTTCTGCAACACGTTTTATTGCATTTTTCAACATAGTTATACTCAGAGTCAGATTCAGCTACAACCATGCATTAAACTGGCTTTGCAGTGAGATTCCTCTCCATACCACAAGGTCACATAACAGCTTTCAATCATTTTATCACAGCATAATGCTTTGAAGAGGGACTGAGGGCTTTATAATAAAACAACGATTGAACAACGATTTCTTTACTTGTTTTGCTCTTTTCACATGGACCAGGGTGATCTCAAGCATAATGTACCCATCTATAAATGGCTTGTGTGCAGCTGTGCCATTTAATATAAAAAAGGGAACCGGTGTCAGATTTGTAATGGGTGATAGAGAATAAAAGACTGGTGCACCAATATATTTAGTTTAGGAGTTTAGAAATGTACTGTATATCCATAATAAAATCCCAGTGATATCAATTTCAAGGAATGTCTGTGCACTCTTCACCACAGAAAACATAAGTAGAAATGCTTATTTTTTTGGAGCCTTTGACACTTGCATGTTTGTTTCCAGCAGAGCATATGGGCTGAGAAGCAGAAATGCAGACGTTATATTGGAGCAGGAGGTGCTTTGACAGGCCGTGTTAACAAAAACATTACTCACCACTGCATTAATTTATAATTACATCTTCATTTATGGTAGAACAGCGTGATTTGCTACCAGCTATGCAGTGTTTTACATGGGGGGTTTAAGGTTGAAAATGTCTTTACAGACAAAGCCCTGGGAACACATAAAGTACAGCACAACATTCAGAAACTGCATGGAGGGGGGGTCCCAAGGTGCTGTTAAATTGGGTGGAATGACTCCTTGTTAATGCCAAAACATTCACCGCTTGCCTTTGCAGCCCAGCTTTTGTTCAAAGAGTAATTTACCGTTAAAAGTGGTTATCTGTTTACAACCCCCCTCCCCCCTCCCCTCTTTCCTTGTGGCCACTGAACTTAGCAGAGTGTTCAGCCACAAGGTCGTTGCTATGCAGAAACACACTGTGATGCCCATGCTAATCTTTGACTCTAAAATGGTCACTGTTGGCACTGACTGTGATGCCCAGCGGGGATACCACAAACACCAGTGGCATCAGTGACGTTGTATTTCCACAAACATTATGTTAGTTTTCATTTAAATGTGTCCAATCCTAGACAGTGTTGCTCCTTTATTGATTATGTGCTGCATCATGACACCTACAGTAGGTCCCCAAGCCTATACACAGACTTTTAATGGCTCCCTACTGAATGTACCTCCATTGTGGTCAATTAATGGTACTGTACTAGAAAGCCAGTGATCCTTTATAAACCTTAATGTATATCTCTAAGGAACATGCTGTATAGATTCCTCATGAAATGTTAATGTAGAGTTAACCTACATTCTGCCTACAGTACAACCAAGGCAGTTTCAGAAATATAAATAAAATAAGATCCATATAAGCATCTTGGTTTTATTCAGAATGGTACAGTAACAGAAAAAACAACATACACGGATAATAAATGGAACATTTCTCTGCCAAGCTTTGAGGAGGCAGTCAGGGTGCAAGAGCAACCGATAGAATGTTCTTTGGTGCTTTCTTCACACACTCTTTGTCTCCTGGAGGGAAGGGGTGGATGTCTCAAAACAGGCTTTAGCTAATCTCTTCATAATGGATGACTATAGCCATTTGTACAGAAACACGTTTTGCTCACAGGTCAGGGACCTGTGTGCACATAGAATCATACTCATAACCCCCCCACATCCACACTTATATTGTACTGTATTATACAGTCTGTATACCATATCAATCGAGCACGACACACACACAACCATTTAATTTAGCCAATTTACAATAAGTATGCCCAAGTGAAAATATAAACGTCAGTGTATGACACATGTACAATCAACACGCAATGAACGCCCACAAAACCACACCATAGCACGCCAGTCACCTATGTTTCCTCCAGGAACAGCAGCACTGCAACCAATTCATTGTAATGCATTTTTGACTGATGTAGACAAAGAGAGCAAGCTTTTCAGTAGCTAAATGGAGGTTTCCTTTATTTAAAGTGACTGCTAAAATATGCATTTAAAATGTCTTCATCTTCAGCGTGTACGAGCTGCGACAATGTTAATCAAATATCACAGTATTTATTAAGTAAATACCTCCTTATTGATAAGATGACCCTATTAGTGCACACATTTGGTAATGTGGATGCGATTGCAAAATGGATGGAAGCATTATTTATCCCGATAAGTCTTGTGTCTGCTAGAACAGATTTTAATCAATTATATTAAGGAGATTTGGTCAATGTAATATCTCCCTGACCAAGAAAATGTCCCACGAAAGGGCACCATTTAATTAGGCACCATAAAATACCAGTTGATCATTTCATTGATGAGAAGATCCTTTGTGATTTCAACAAAATCCAAAAATCTAATAGTTCTCACAATTCACAAAAGCCAACAGAGGCAACAGACAAGAAAAATAAAAAATGTTATCTCTTTCAGTCTGGTCCAATCAAAATATATATTATAAATTCAGATGCGCTTCAGAAATGAAAAATGTGCACATATTTCCTTCTGGTTACAAACAATAAGTATCCACATGAAAAATAGACTTTCTATGATCTTCAAGCATCACGTCATTGCTACAGGTAAGGTAACCAGACTGGGCACAGCGGGCAGGTCAAAGTACCTGCTGATCATTCTTCTGACATTATGCTATGAAAGACGAACAAATGAAATAAAATATACATTTGTGCAATGGCAAACCTGTCAATTATGCAATTGAAAGGGAGAGCGTTGTGAATGATGCCTTCATGTTCCTACTTGCTGCTTTATCTCCCACCATTCTTCAATCCAGATTTGATCAATCAACCAACCGGCACCCATCTGATTTCTTCCCGGCACCCACAATAAACAGCTTCCTCAAACACTTGCTGCTCGACCAGCTATCTCATAAATGTCACGCACCATGGCTGTTGTTCTTTTTTACGTGACATGGCTAGACGCCCTGACCGGCCACACTTAATCTCATTTTAACACCTCTGAGACACATTAAACACAAAGCTAACACAGACAGTCTGGGAATGGCTCTCCCTGTAACACCATCCAGCACCATAATGACCTTAAAGGTAAAATATTGTCTCAAATACTAAAGAGGCTTTAACTGTAATGGTGGTGACCCACCAATTATCTGAGGGCAAACATGGAAATGTCTTCTGAACCACAGCCAACAAAGTCAGTAGCGAATCGAGACCCTCGACACTGGGCCTTCAGTGTCACCACAACAGCTCAAAAGTTGCCTATGGCCCCATCACACAGAGACGCGTCGTTAGAAACGCGTCCCCAGTAAAACCATTGTTTTGCAAACCTAAATGATTGCCTATACGCATATACTACTATATGCTAATCTCACATATATACTCAAGCAAAATGCATAATAAAATACAGCCCGGTCTTCAGATTTGCCTGACTTGTAGGCTACTAATAACACAAATAGTTTTTGTTTATCAAAACGCTCGATCTTCAGGCCTATTGTGCACTGTATTTTCCACAAACACGCAAACCAACCTTGCATGTTGCCTCTAAATGTGACATGCAACAATCTCACCTAACAGACCAAGCATAAATATTAACGACAAAAACATTTCTTGTGATCCTTAACCTCTACCTTACTCATTCATGCCCATCCATTAGTCTGCGCTTTCTAATTCCCGGGGCGCGACCTCTCTCCTTTAATTGTCCTTATAACCGTATCCTGGTAGATGACAAGAATGTGTGTCCAGTTCAAGTGGTAATTTCAGGCACATTTTTCATATCCATGACTGCCACATCTCAACAATTTGTTAAGTGTTGCCATGGGAACGGAACTCCGACGAGAAGAGGTTGATCCATCGTCAATGTAGGCTACCGTAACGTGTACTGCGTCAGCATCAAAGTCATTACAATAGTCAAATATTGACGCTGAAATTCCTCCTCCAAAATGCAATGCTGACAAAAAGATGAATATTGTCGCCGCACAGTACCAGTACTCGCTGGCGCCACTTTCAGCTTGGCTTAACGATACATCTACTGAAATAATGTGAAAATCAATCGGTTCAAAATTCTTCTCTTTTGTCTCAATTTTTTCTCTGTGTGTCCCAAGCTACTGTAGGCCCTACTACAGTAGATCAAATTTCAGTGGCCAAATGTTTTCCTTCTCACTTACTGTAAAGATCGTAGCACGCAGACCTTTAGCTAGTTCACTCGATCCTCTGCTACTTAGCTCAACTTGTTTTGCAAGAAGGACATACAGTAAAACTACAGTAGTCAAGAAGGTCACAACCATTCACAGTCGGCATGAGTCACGTGGTAGGGCATTCTATTAGTCAAATGATGTCTCAATTCTTACAGAAAGTCACACCTCCATCCCATATCAAACTGAATCTGAATCTGATATCACACTGTGATTGGCTAATGAAAACTGTGGGGTCAAATATACCCCTATTCACTTGGAATGTGTAACGTATTAAATGCATGTAGCATCGTTGCTGTTCAGAGTATCCTGCCTAGCAAATATCACAAGAAAACATGTGATAGGTTCATTTTCACCCCATTTGCCTTCATGTGAAAACACCGTTATTGTCAGAGAACAGTCTGCTGCTTACTAAAATGCCTTACTTTGAGTAGCTCTGTTTTAGTTTTTAGTTTTCATATATATAATATGTGTTAGGCTATACTACTGTATATTTTATTTGCGGTATTCACTGAATACCTTGATTGCCCTGAGGGTTCCCTGTGAACAAAGTGATGTTGTAGTGAGTATGGTGAGGTATGACAGGTACAGAGCAGGTGATACTTTGTTCACAGAAAGAAACACTGTTACTGTTAAAGTCACCAGACAACTTGAAGGGGCTTATTCAACTTCCTGATATATTACACCACTTACAGATCATTTCCAGTTAGGCTAACAATATACAGTATTTGCCACCCAAAAAGTAAATGCTAGTTGTTTTTTTGTTTTTGAATACCATGCCTGAAGTACCTTAAAAAATGTTTTCTGGACGTCTATGGTCTCTATAGTCTTCTGTTATATGGAGTAACAATGCAGAGGCAATGCCATTGGTGTTGATCTGCATTTCTAATGAAATGATTCCACAAGCTAAAGTGAGCTGGTGTCTTTGTTCCAATTTCTACCATCTGCAACAATGTGACAGTACTTTATATCTACTGATGGGGCTTAAACTAAAACCTTATTCTCATTATGTCAGATCACATCACCAAGAGTACATCCTGAACATTTCACTAATGAAAGTTAAAAAACAGCATTGTGGCCCTCTCTCTGCAGTTACCAAGAATACATTCAGCATATTGTGAATGTGAGGTGATGTATACTTACAGTAATGTTTATGTGACAGTGAGATGCTTTTACGGTAGGCAGCGTAAAGGACCCAAACGCATGACAGCGTTTGTTCCAGGGGTTTAAATCAAACAAAACAGGTCACCAACAGGCAGGCAGGTATACATATAATAACGAACCGACTAACACGAGAGAACACACAAGAGCTAAATACAGGAGCACAATACATGTCATTACAGGGCAAGGGACAGACGAAAGCACTACACTATTAACAGGAGGGCGTGACACATGAACTGGGGAACCAGAAAACATAGGGAAGACAACGACACTACTGGAACCGTAACAGCTTTGTACCAAAAGAGGCCTGTATTCGTTTTCATATGTGGTGGGAATGCCATTCAACCAAAAAAAAACAGTAAACACTGTACCTAGATATACCATTTTACAAAATACAACTACAGTAATTACCAAAACCCTTTGTGGGAAATACATAGCTATTAGGAAGGTGCATTTTCCCAGCTCCTTTCTGTTCTCTCCGCATACAAATGTAAAATAAATAAATCAAGAGTACAGTTCTAAAGTGTGACTTGTGCTGACAGATTCCCACTGACTGCAGTGGTGACATTAGCTTTTAAGGCATTTGCCAATGTAGGCATTTTCTGTATATTCCTCAGGATGGAGCAGGGTGGTCTAGCGGTCTGGGTGTATAACTGTTGCCAGTGGTTGGTCGCGCCTTGCATGGCAGCAATTGCCATTGGTGTATGAATGGGTGAGTGTGAGGCAATACTGTGCAGTGCTTTGAGTGGCTGGAAGGTTAGAAAAGTGCTATAGGCTGCTATAAATGCAGACCATTTACTCAGATAAAGTGGAAATCGTAAGTGGCAGACACCTGGCCACCGTATACAGTAGATAGTTATCTACCGATATTAGTTCAACATACACAGAGGTCTTGTTTTCAACCCACAGAAACAATGACTTCTGTATTTCTGACATTTGTATTTAGGAACAATATAGGATTGGCTATAACTCTCTGTGGGTCTCATGGGTGATTGAATGCTTAAGTGAATGAGGTTGAATTGTGTCAAAATACTAATGGCAGATTTCATTAGATTCAAAAATCTTAAAAAAGGAATATTTAGTACAGTAGCAAATTTCCATGAGTTTTCTGATATGGGCATACTAAAAGAGCACACATGTAATGATGACCTTTTTTACGGCAAAAAGCAGTGAGAAGTAAAGTAGTAAAATGGAAATACATGGAAATGGTCTTAAAAATATGAATCCCATTTGCAACTACAAAGGGTATTATTAGTTTATTCCACATATAGCTAGTGCAATTTAATGTTTTTATCTATTTCCAAACATGTTTTATATTTGCTATATGACACAATTTATTTTTCTATACTCTAATATCCAAATCTATTTTCATTACATTCTCAACTCTGATCTAAGCCATGCTTAAAATAAGTTATTTAATACTAAAAATAATCTCTCTCATCAATTTATCCTGCTATATGTCTCAGTAATTATTCCTCTATCCAGAAATTGCTTATTTGCAGTCATGTCTCCTGTTGATGCTGACTACAAACATTCTGTGTAGCTAATGTTTTGCTATTAAACTAATGAAGTACTGTGATCACATTCTCAGCAGTTGATACAGCATAAGGTTATAATGGCAATGATTACACATTTGATATAATCACCCCCATGGTCAATTTCTATAAATCATTGCATTTCCCTCTTGTGCTTGGGACTCAAAGTTGTTTAGAATGTATACTGAATAATAAATAAATAAAAATTAGAATGGGCATATTATTGGTCAGGAAGTTATCATCCTTTGTGATAGTATTAAATAATAATTAATAAACTTATTTAATAGACTAAAGTACTAACTGTACACAATACAGCAAAATAAATGAAAACGTCTGCATAAAAAAGGAAACACGTTGCAGAATGTGGAAATGAAAGAAACCACAGGTTTAGTGGGACAAGTAGGCTCTGTAAAACATAGCAACACTGTCCATATTGCATATTAAACTGTATGAAGTTAGAACATTAGACGGATTAAACTGTCAGCAGGGCAGGGGAAAGGGTGTATGGATAAATAAATAAACAAACGTGGCACCTGGAATATGACACGTCATATAATGGAGTTATGATGGCTATGCAGCCATTGTGGAAACAGCCTGTTATTTATGCTGAGCAGGGGGCGAGCTACGGTTGGAGCAAGCACATTTAATTTTGCAGCTGATCAAAGAGACAGATTGCATTTACAACCTGCACATGGGATTCTGGAATAGACGGAGGATGGGTGTAGTCTTGGCGTTTTAAATTGGTCATTAGGACCCAGACAAGTGTGAAGCCTGGAAAAGCCCTTTTGTTGAATAAATAGCAGTTCCTCTTGTGCACCAGTCTTGTTCTTCAGGATAAATTGTGACATTTCTACTACAGAACATTATGGCATAAGCCCCCACAACCTTGTATGATTTACTGTATACAGTATGTGTGCAGGTTGAAGCTGGAGCAACTAATAATATGCAATAGATACATTAGTCATGAAAGTACAAATTATATCAAAACAGCAATATAAAATAAAATGTAAAGGGTATAGGTCTGCAATGTGGATGAGCAATGTATAATAACTACTATTTACAAAAAATATGCCTTCCGGCTTTTGTAAAAATGTTAAATTTCCATTGATCTAAATTTAAATCCAAGTCTTAAAGTTTAAATGTGTTACACACAATTTGAGAGATTTGCAAATGCAGAATAGTTGTTTTGAAACAATTCTTTTTTTAAGTCACTTTTGTATAACTAAATACAGTAGCTTCTCTCACACTTATTATTACGCCTCTCCTTGTAGCCTCCTACCCAGAGTCATGTTAAGAGACAGTTGCATCACCTCCTGTTCTCTCCAATGTAACATTTTTATCACAGCAAGTGCGGAGCCGCAAAACACTTCCCGGAAGTTATCCGCAAATACTCAAGTATCCTAAAGTATCCCATAAATTATATTGTAAATGTAAATGCATTTATTGACTAGTATTTACCAACAAAATAAGTTAAATATCTTTATATATCAATTCAAATTGCCCACCAATCACTTGCTGGAACAGTTTTGCATCTCCATGACAGTTGAACATGTCTAACTTACGTTCTGATTTTCTCTTTCCATGTCTCTGCTCCTAATGAACCAGTCTTCAAACATCAACGAGGAGAATATATTTCATATTACTATTAATATATCTTGCCTTCATAAAGACCAAATTGTAAATATAGCCTTTTTGGTCAAAGCAAGAGGTTTTTAAGTTGAAATCCACACAATTTAGCTTTTGTTTTTTCTTCAATATCTTTGGAGCATTATACTCATAGGAACTGAGCATGTTGCTACAGTATGTATATGTTTCATTAGTCTTCTGCATTTGCCTTTTTTTCATTATGTAGTGGTGAGCATTACATTACCCACAAATCCCAGTGTTATTTTTCAATAGTGTTACCACACATAGGGCTGGTTTCACAGACATGGATTAAGTCTAGTACTAAATATATAAATATGGGAAAAATTAAATAGTGATTTATTCTAACAGAAATAATCAAGAGATTAAGGACTAATTGCATTTTTTTAAGCAATTGTAGGTTGGACCAGAAAGATGAGATAAAAGGACAAACAACACACGTTGTACTAGTTTGTGTGTTGGCTTTTCTATGTGTACAATATGTACAGTAATGTGTACTGTATGAAATGTATTTATTTATTTATTTGTTTGTAGGCCAATAATGCTGAGGCACCATAGACTTCAGGAGAATGAAGGGAAGCTTGGGGTCTTAAAAAAACAAATTGCCTGACCTTTATCGACTTCTTCAGAGGAGAAACAGGCCAGCGCATGCCATCCCTCGTTACATCCGCATAATTAACGGCAATCGATCTGGCCTCCCTTTTTCTCTCCCCTGATGTGGAGGGATCTGGCCAACTTGGAGAGTGACGGGTGTCGCGTGAAAGGACACTAGCTGCTGAATATCACCAAGAGGGTGGGGGGGGGTTAACAACAAGGTAACAACAGGAGGAAATCAATCACAGTTCACAGTCAGGTTTGAGATGTCAATCAAAAGCAGTATTGACCAACATTATTGGATATCAACATCTGATTGTCCTGTGCATTGATTTTGCTTTGTCATCCATCAGTAGTCATCCTCGTCTATCAGATCAGATCGGATGTGATGAACATGTGTGTGGTGTTGTGGCAGCTGGCCGTGGGCTTTATGAGCAGGCAATGTTGTACCATGCGTAGTATGAGTGTTTTTATTTAAATGAATTATGTACCTAATAAACAATGAGAATAGACTATATGTTTCAACAATGTTTGTATGTTTTCTATTATTATCATGGCTTTTCACACACCAACACATTATGTTTTGCATATACATACAGTACTTTGTATGCTCTTTCTACACGCATGCACGAACACACACACACACGCGATGATATTATACATGAATACTATAAATGTATACAAAACATTAGTTTGTATAAGTACTGATCATTGTGTGTTCACAAAGATGCCACATTTAAGTTACAATATATTTCACTGTGTTTGTTTCCTTATGAGAGGCTGAAAGACAGCGTGCATGGAGAGATAGTTAAACAGAGTTGAAGCTGGAGAATTGTGTGTGTATTGTAAATACTATGGGGCACTGTTGCTGGACATCAGTTGTAATTAAGCAATGCAGTAAATGCAGATAAACCTCATCGACGTCAGAATTAACTGCTGGGAAATTCATTTACTACAGAGGGGAGAAAACACGAACTCCAAACTATGTGAACATTTTCCAAAAGTCAATTCCATTATTCAGTCATATTGGTGATAAAATGAAAGTGCAAGCCATGCCTCGGGCCATCACACTGATTTCACGCCGGAAAAGCTTATCATGTCAGTCTGTCCAGAACCTGAATCTCTCCACCCGAGGGTGACAGGAGCTCTGTTTCCTCCCAAGAGACAGACTCTCTCTCTCTCTCTTCCCTCTCAGCCTCTCGTTCTCTCGCTCTTTACTGTCAATGTTGGGGTGATTTGCATATCAGGTCATGGGGTCACGGGCTCTGCTCACTCTGGCATTTAAATTCTGGCTAGGCAGACAGCGTTAATGTGCCCTCCTTTCTTCTTAACACCAGCTCTCTACCAGCTTGTCTGGAAGGCTAAGTGATTCAAAGCGTTGTCACTATGTTCTCCAGAAATGGTTTCAAGCCATGTAGGAATTACATTGGTACATTTTCTCACTGAGTGTTATTTGTATAGTGGAATGTAATTCAAAATACGCCTACAACTCCAGCCACAATAATATAGTTTTAACTTTTAAAATGAGTTACACATTTCATAAGTCATTGGAGTAAAGATTGAGATTATTTTATATCAAAATGACGTGCACATTACAAAATTACAAAAATATCAGATTTCACACAGACAAAATGAATGTATCTAGACAGCTGGGCCATTTTGATTTCATTGTAAACTAGTGATTTTGGCAGTCAGTGTACAAGATCAGTGATCAGGATAATTCTTAGGGGTGATGGTGTGTGTGTGTGTGTGTGTGTGTGGGGGGGGGGGAGGTGGGGAGTGTGTGTGTACAGGAGGTTGACAAGAAACACACTGGTGCATGTACCCTCCACACATAAACCCTCTTAGGCTACAATACATTAAATATAACTTCAATGTTGAATTATCAAGCTTCATATCTTAGATGAAAGCTACACTTTTTCATACTTTCAGAGGAATTTCCTAAATTCTTCAGTTACTGTTCATACCAACAAATCCTTTAGCCTGGCTTCACCCGACTATTGCTGAGATTATAGTCTGGAAACTCTGTTCGCATTAAAGTTTTCACAGCCACCCTGTTGGTAGACCAATCAGGGTGGGTTAGTAAGGTAACTTTGAAGTCAAGCGTGTTTCAAAATAGTGGCTAGATGAGGTGATCAAATCAATTGAAGCAACGCAGATTGGTTCAACGCTGTCCAATAGTTTCAAAATGAATCAGAGGAACTTCCCAATGGAGCGTGGCCAGATAATATTCACTTAATATGGTCTGGTTACACCTGGCTATGAATACCATGCTCTGGCATTGAATGTTGCTTACAGGGTTATGTTCCCCTATTGTGATAGGTGGTGAGTGAAGGGGCAGAACAAACAAAAACATAAAACACAAATATTAGTGGAACATAGAAGTACAAGCATCTGCTCAGCGTTTCATTCAAATACACTGTGTGCATAATCACACACCGCATACAGGGCTGATGGCAGGACACAAACAAACACCACCAAATCCCTTCTCCACAGGTGCAGTGAATCAGTGATGAATGCCATCAAGACAGCCATGGTGGTCGGGTGCGTTGGGTGAACAGATGACTGCACACCAGCGGCCACCACAGAAAGAACTTCTGACGTCCTTTGTTATTCCGGGTGTTACACCTATAATAAATTATGCTCACTTTTGCGCTAATGTAAAAAATATGCCATTCTCTTTGAGGAATGAAACATAGCTTTGTAAAATATCACCGCTAGCAAATTGTGAATTTCTTTTTGCCATCTGGTTATTTATTTTTATTTTATCATTTGATAATCTAATGTTAAGATCCATATGAAATATGCCAAGTGAAGGTAATTACTGAACAAGCACCAAGTGAAGGGAAATTAAGCAAAAGAAATGAATAAATAAAAAAAGTGAATGTTGTACCCTTGGACGTTTGCTCATAAAGAGACTTCTTGCTGCCCCCATTTAATACGTACATTGTTATAAAGTCTTCGAGTTTATGTCTTTAAGTGTGCTGTGACAGTTTTTCCAAGTGTGCTGCTAATATAAATGGTTTGATAACATAAGAATTCGTTTTTCATGTGATTCCCTTATTTCATTTATATAAACTGCTTTTACTCTTAGCAACCTGTGTATGTGTAAATATTTGTATGAACATTAAAATAGTCAACAACTAAGACAGGGCTCCAGGATCAGGGTTGAAGAGGCCTGAACTAAGACATTAACTGATAAAGTTTGACGAACATGTGACTAACATAAATGGAATAGTGTGTCCCTGAATGAAGGCGGGCTAAAAATCAAAAGTAACAGTCAGTATATGGTGTGGCCACCAGCTGCATTAAGTACTGCAGTGCATCTCCTCATTAAGGACTGCACCAAATTGGTCCGTTCTTGCTGTGAGATGTTGAGATGTTACCCTACTCTTCCACCAAGGAACGTGCAAGTTCCCAGACACTTGTGTGGGGATTGGCCCTATAGCCCTAACCCTACCATCCAACAGGTCCAATCCCAATTCCTTTAAGCACCAATGGGTTTTGGATCCTGACTCTTTGCTGGCTATGGCAGAACAATGAGCCTGCACAGAAGGAGCAGTATGGCTGCTGGCATTATTATCCTGGAGGTCTGAGCCATGATGATCTGAGCATGCAAAATGGCTACCACATGAGGAAGGAGCATGTCTTCCCTGTAACGGAAAGCATTGACCTTTCTGGCAATGAGAACAAGCTCAGTCTGATGATGTGATATACCGCCCAAGACCATGACGGACCCCCATCTCCAATTCGATCCCACTTCAGAGTACAGGCCTTGGTGTAACGCTCATTCCTTTGATAATACACACACATCCGTCCATCGTCTCTGGAGAGACAAAACCGCAACTTGTCAGTGAAGATTACTTTCTACCACTCCTGTCTGGTCCAGCGAAGGTGGGTGTGTGCCCATAGACGATGACGGTACTGGTGATGTATGGTAAGGACCTGCGTTACAACAGGCTTATAAGTCCTCAGTCCAGCCTTTCCGACAGACAGTCTGAGCACTGATGGGGGTTATTGTGCGTCCCTGCCCTGGTGACTCGGGCAGTTGTTACCTTCTTGTACCCATCCTGCAGGTGGGATATTTGGATGTATGTATGTTTGGATTACTGTAGTGGACACTTAAGTTCATAAGGCTCCACTCTTTTCCTCATTGTCTACTTATGGTAGCTCTCGTAAAAGTAGAGCTATCAATATGCATAAACAATAGACACATTGCAAAATATTGCAGTGCATATTACCATCCATCCATCTTCTCCCGCTTAACCAGAGTCGGGTCGCAGGGGGCAGCAGCTCCAGCAAGAGAACCCAAACTTCCCTTGCGTATTACTCCACATGGAAAACGTAACTTGCTATAAAATGTTGCTGTACTATCTTACATTTTTTGCTAGTTAGCACAACATACTGTTCATAAGAACACATTAGACTGGGGTGATAAAACAATAGTGATGTGTACCATGACACCTCATCACAAACAATGATACAATTGTTCAAAATGTGTTCAAAAGTTATATAATAATGACCTTGTATTTACAGTATAGCCTATCGAATTGGCCAATGGGGTGCTTACTGTATACTATTTGGCTTTTGACAATATTGTCTGATGAATGGAATAAAAAGCCACACACTTTAAGGTAATGTTGCACCAAGAAAAAAGATGACAAAAGTTGTTAAGGCTTTAATACCTAAGTTAAATGTGAATACTTGCTTTGCAGTAGACTATTGAAAGAATATTTAGGTGACACTTCCACAAATATCTTTGACGACCCTTCACATTTTGCACACAGCCTTGCATCTGCTGGATCAGAAATATATGCTGTAGCCTACTCTTCTTTAATCCACTCCACATACTTTTATTAAAACTCTTAAACTTTGTTAGGTCACGAAATGTGCATTAATCAGGAATTCCTAGCAAATACTCAAGTAGCGTCTAATGAGATATTTGGCATTCAGTTCCCAAAGTATCCTAGTTAACACTCCACCATTCTCTATCTCATCTGAAATAACCCAGCCATAAAATGATACCATTCAGAGGCCCATTATTCTCTAATCAACACAGAGGAGCTCAGAGTCTTTAGCTCTCAACGTTAAATTCAGCTTGAATGGAGAAACACACAATGAAAAGTAAATTGCGGGTTGCATTATACATCAGATATACATTTTCCTATGGTCTGAACAAAAGACCCCAACCATTTGTGTTTTGCTTACAGTGGGCAGTGTTTGAGTAAATGAGCTCCTCTTCATTGTATATGTGATGTTAATTGGAATGGCTTCTTATATATAGGCAATGGGGGTCAGGGTTGTGCCCTTGACATGCCCCCAAACAGGATATGGAATTTTCTCTTCTTTAAAATGAAAGTTAAAAAAAATCTAACTTATAAATTGACACCCTGCCAGCTATTTACTGCAGATTATTGAAATTTGATGGAAGTGAGCAAATTGTCTATCAAGACTACTGTGTCTGTGCGTGTGTGCGCGCGTGTGTGAGTGAGTGCCTGCGCACGTGCGTGCGCGTGTGTGTGCATGTGTTGAGATAGAGGCATTCTGCCGGTTGATCAGACAACATGTACATCACTGACTGAGCTGTTACACAGTGTTTCCATGATGTTAAGAGAGTGTATCAGCATGGCGCCTGTCTGTCGTCAAAAGCATAAATGACAGAATGATTGCTCACACACTGTACGTTTGCATGTGCGACTGTACTATACATGAATGTGTGCAGCCTCTCTCCTTTGTATTTTAAATATTCCATGGAGATGCAAGGGATTTATGGATGCTTTCTGGGTAGCTCACTTGGGGGAGCAAAGGGGTGGGTGGGGGGTGGTTTACTTTTCCAGGGGGGCTCACAGGGGGGCTCAGCAGGGGCTGCTTGGCCCAGGAACAAACTATAAAATCTCTTTCTTCTCAAATCCTCCCTTGACCCACTACATCTCCACTCAGCACGCTCTTAGCAGTAATATTTCATATTGCCTGGGAACAAAGTCCAGTAACATTGATGAAAAACACTTTTTATTTACATCCTTACAGACAACATTTTTACTAAACAGTACACTGACTCACAGGTGAAGGTCCAGTACTGTAACGAGCTTCACCCTCATTCAGTTTGTCTAGGCCAACTAAGACAAGTTATCTTATAGAAATCAATTGGCTGTTGCAGAAAAAGCATGATGATCTCTGGAGCTCCCCATTTGAGATAGACTATACACAGCATCAATAAACTTGCATGAGCCTGTTTTAAGTGCTTATTGATGGAAAGAAAACATACTGAGTAAATGTCAGCAAAAACATTCAAAATACGTGATTGCTCTGGTTCCTGGCAAGCGCTGGTTTGTATTAGCCTATAGCCTTTTGTAGACAAAAGACAGTAAACTAGCGACCTTTAAATTTATGAGCACTGCGCTTCCTCATTTAACAAGGCCAACAAATAATTAATACGAGCTCACCGCTGTAACGCACCTCCTTCCCTTCCCAAAAAAAGAAAGCCTAAGAACAACAACACCATGATTAAACCCTGCGGATATTGTCATTCCACAGAGCATGCTCTTTTAATGTGGAGAAAACTAGCGGGTTCATTCTGCAGGTCAAAGTTGTCTGGGTTCGATCACGTAGCACTGGGACAGGGCCGGGATCTTACGCGCCCAAACCGTTTACAGCTACTGCGTGGCTGATGAGCCCTGACAGAGTGTGGTTGTTCCTGAGGGGCACTCCTGCATCGTTGCTCATGCAGATGTGGAGAGAGCTAAGCGCAACCATATGGCCCAAGAAGAACCACACACATGGCAAGCCTTACACGCATGTCGATGGTGTGGAATAGCATTGACACATTCATTTCACCTTAAAATGCATACAATTACCGGGGTTGCACAGGGACTGTCAGGAGGTCATCTCGCACTGCTCGCACCCACCTTGTCCTCCGGGAACAGGAAGTAGGGACGTGGCCTGTTGTTCTCAAGTCCGCTTGTTCCTCTAATAAACACATACTGTACCTACTGTACTGTACATGTATGTGTGTGTGTGTATGTCTGTGTGTGTAGCAGCTAAGCCGGAAAATCATGCAGAGGGGAAAATTGAGCGAATGAGTCAGAGAAGGTGGGAATGGGTTTTCTGAGCACATTGGAAAGTGTCAATAGAGAAACACGGCCCACAAAGATGCCACAGTGGTGGTGGCCGGGGGAAAAAAACAAAACAGGAACCCATTGGACAATTACAAATATAAATCAGTATTGAACATTATGTATTGATTTCACTAAAATCACTAAACAAACTTTCATCAGCGTCGCTCAGTTCATACAGAAAGCTCTGTTATTACAAAGGGGTGTGTGGGTGTCAATGGCATGGTCCAACTGCTAGTATGCTGCCTTCCAGATGTGGACTTTTCCATGGATATGCCTGCACTTTTTGGTAGCACATTGCAAATAGCATTGACTACATAAGCAGCAGGTGATCGAGATTGGCAGTGCTATATTTGCCTATCTGCAGTCCTGAGCGTGGTGCGTGGTGCAAAATATGACAAAAATAAAACTGTACTTGAAGACATATAAATGGAGTGTGTGCGTGAAATATACAAGAACTGCATTAAAAACAGATTAAAAATAAAAACTGCAGGGTGTGCAGGTAAAACCAATATACGCATTTATTAATAAAAACTTACTTCACACATATTCATAAATTAATTTAATTTTATACATTTACAAACACAGGGTTATATGACACCGCAAATACTTTTTATAAGAACAATTCCAGAAAGGACCATGGTGTGGAATATAATTGCAGTAGTTTTTGGGAGTGGTCAGTGGAAGTGAGTGAAAGTAAGCCCATGACGTTTTTGTTGACAACTGCCTCACAGCGCTATGCTTTTGAAATGCTCCCGGGACATTCCGTTATGCGGTAACATTTTGGACTAATAAAGTTTGAAAAAAAAGATTACGATTTTTTTCAGGTTTTTGATGTTATATCATAAAAGTGACATGTTTAACTCTCAGGAAAATACAATGGTCAAGCTGAGGCACTTCAAAAAAATTAAATTCATATTCCACACTGTTATGGTCAACAGGGTGGAACCTAACAGGGTGGAACTTTTAAGCTAAGTTAGCCAGAGTTCTGTGAGGTCAAGATTTAGCTAGCTAATCTTCTACACAATAAGAACTTTTATAACTACTGTATATCAAATATGTTTTTTTATTTTTAATACTAGACCAACTTTCTTCATAACTTAGCCTAACATGGTGAGTGCGACAAACAGATTAACATCATAAAACTTGGAAAAAATATATTACTGAATGTTTATGCTTACCTCACTTCGTGCATTTGAATTCCCAAACTACAAACTAACAGGGTGGAAGATGACAAGGACAAATTATGAAAATGTTAAGAAATAAATATAGTTTGCCCTGGTATACATGAATGTTTAGAGATAGTTTAACATGGTCTATAAAACAATAAAAAAATATTTTGAGTATTATATAATGTGATGGCTTTTAGTTCATGGGGAAGTTACTTTGCATTGGGGCCATGGTAAAAAGGAATGCATACCAAAATAAAAAGGTAATAAAAAATACATTTAAAAAATGTGTATGTGCATTATTCACTTTTTATGTTATAAAAAAGACTTATATCTAGAATTTGAGCCATTTGTTACAAATATTTGACACATTTTACAGAACATATGAGGAAATAATTCACTGGGACAGAAATGTTACCGCATAACAGGAATGACCCTCCCGGTGGAAGTTTACGCTTCGAGAGGATGGAACAAACCCGTGTCGGAGCCGGAACGTAGCGCACACGTGCCCGGTGGAATGAGTCCGAGGGATCATTAACATGTTTGCATTGTACTGTATGTTTTATGAAAAACATACAGTACAAAAACAAATAAATCAATATTGAAAGCGTGATCATTTTTAACAATGTAATGTAATCATAGGATAGGGATGTGTTCTGTCCCCTTCATAATTTTGGGTACTGTATGATTTTATTTATTGAAAAGAAACCTACAGCATGTGACCTTCAGAGAGTACAAGAAGCATAACAATGATGTTGTGATTCAATTTAAGTATAGGTAACAAGACAGGAAAGCTTGGTCAATTGAGGAGGCGAAGTACAATTTGAGACATAATAACAGGACTAAAGAACAGCATATTGTAAAGACCTTGGAAAATTCAGGCAAAAATCTATTAAAATGTGTTGAATTTTTTGTTCCACGCTGTGTTATAATTGGAACTTAAGTGACTAATTCCAATTATTTTCTTGCACCTATCTGATTTTATTCAGCATTATCGTATCATTAAAAGGGTTAAGGAAGCACAAAAGGAGAACAGTCAATTCCTGTTTCAGAAGGAACATTGCAACAATTTGCTTTCAATAATTATAATTTAGTGCTGAAAGTTGTTGTACTTTTCCTTTAAATTGATGTGTAAATGGAATCTTTGGCCATAAAGGCTACGGTTTAGCAAAGTATAAACATTACGCTTCATTGTGCTTGGTTTAACCACATGGTTTGTATCATGAATAATGGTGGTGCAGCTTTATATGTCAATGTACAGTAGTTCCTTTTATCTGAGAAATGTAATGGCAAAGCAAAACGCCTATTCTGCTCAACTATAACGTACGATGTTTCCATTACACCTAATTACCCTGGCTATAATGGGATGTTTAAATTTAAACACTTAGTTCAATTCTTTTAGTTATTTTGACATCTCTGGTCAAATAAAGTCTAAACATGTTATAGATCATATAACAAAATAATTCAACAGTTTTCACATGTCTATTGTAAATCCCTTTACTGAAACATTGCTATCATTCTTTTAATGGTCAAGACATGTTCAAAATGACAAGCACTGTGGTTCAAACCCTGCAACTGCATGCACGCACATTTGTTTGCCGGGTACCATGATCTTGTAAAAAGTTGTTTCTTTAAATCAATTAAAGGGAAGGATTCCAGAATGGTTTGCAGGCTATATAGCTCAGACAAGAGGGAGGATAAAAATGGGTTGTACCTTCTCATGTGTCTGTGAAAAAGTACAGGTTGACACAGCGGTGTGATAACCAACATAGTGGGGCTTTGAGAATTTATGCACTGCCAATGATTTGTCTTCCATTGACACAGGAAAGGCTCATTGTGAACATAAATACATGCCACTGACTTTAAATAGGTTAATTAAGACTGTTTCATGGCAACAGACGATGGCTAGAAAGCGGCTAATTAAAATGCTTATAGTCTTCCATTTGCCAGCCTAATCACACTAATATCAGTGGGCTTTGTAGGTCTGCTGAATGACTTCGATCTTTAAAGTTCCAGCCTCCCGTTGGTTTCATTGTATTGCAAATGTAATATTCTGAGTCATGATACACATTTCTGAATACCTCATATTTTATAGCTACTACTGTATGATTCACCTGGAATAAATGTATATTAATGCATACATTAAGTGAACCTCATCTAATGTTATGTATAATGTCAATATTCTTTCCACAGACACGTTTTCAGCTTGCTACTGTACAGTAGCTCAGTTCTCTTCTCTTCTCAACTAAACTGTACAAACACACATAGATGATATACTGTACTGTAAATAAATATAAATGATATACAGTATGAGTATACCCAGAAGTATTATAACAATAGCCAATCCACTTATTCCCGGTTTTGGAGTCAGACCAGACTTGTTTTGATTAATTCCTAGATGGTTACATTCATATTGTCCTTACTAAACTGTAGTCTTGAGCTATAGAGTATTTAATTGGTGACGTACTTAACCAAAGACATCAGTCTTTGACTCTTTATTTACAGTGGTGTCTACCATTTCAAATGGCACTTTTAGAGACTGAGGTAAAGGAGGACATACCAAAACAGGCACCGAACAGCATAATAGATGTGATGTTTTTCCGAAACAATGGAAGTCAATGGAGGTTGAGTGTAAGTACTGAAGCATTAGATGCACAACAAAAAGAAAATATGACGACATAAGTGTCAACTTTTTAAGTTGAATATATACAGTATTGGCTGTAATATTACATGTTATTTCTGCTTTAAATGTCAGTTTAATGTGCTTGGTAATAAAGAGATTCTGATGTTTTGTTTTGGCAAGTTCATGGACTTTAAATGTTTTTCATCGAAAGACACATGCCACTTTCTCTGTGGTGATCATCTCCTACATGTTCTCCTATGGAGAACTGTAGAGCTCTTTGTTCCCTGGATCCCCAAACACTTTCTGCTAGTTGTGGAAAACACAAGGTTTCAGCAGTGGGACAGACAGAGAACAGACAGATGTAAAGTCTATGATGGGAAGGATTACTCACAACGTGATATTAACATTGCTTACGATGTCAGTGAGCGCACGAGTATTTAAGGAAGGTGTGAGCAGAATTTAAAATTCAGCTTTACCCATTTTGTTTTCCAAGTTCATATCCTTGAGCAGAACGAAACATTCCCTTCCAAAACTATGTTCTCAGAGTTTTCACATAATGTTGCTGTTTTAAATGAGGCAAAAAACTCTCTGAATCCTTAGAGATCTCCATTCCAATTTTCCTGTCAGGGAAAGAAACATATTTTTGGCATTCCCCAAATCAGATATGTAACTATAGTGTGTTGAATAGTACAGTGTCATCAGTCTCCACTATTGTATGGCCATCTGTGCACTAAAGTTAATGAAACAGTGTTCTCTCCGATCAGGAAGTCAGTGCCATTCAGTATCAGTTATGATGAAAGAGTACGAGGTTGATGGTGAGCCTCTTGGGTGACCATGTGCTGGTAATTACATTGAAACTCTGGCCCAGTGGCACTTAGGATAGACAACGGCCGTAGGACAATAGCACTATGGAGAACACAAGACAGGCATTATCAGCAGTTGCGGTTGGCAGGTTCCAAGCCGTACTGGCCAAGGGTTGATAAATGAGTACACAGTCCCATTTTGGCCAAAGGTCTACCAAATGGTTGCTCAAAATACTTATTTTTACCATATTGTATAAAGACTTGACAAAAATTACATCTGATTTGAACTAATACCGTATCAAAATGTTGTATGACCCAGTATAATAAACTACATACAAATTAAATGACAAGCCCATCACCAGTGTTGAATTATTGTCCATGTCCTACAGTGAATGTGTGGTGAGGGTGAGAAGTATTTATCACAGAAAAGTAATTAACCCCACATTACCATGCATAAACAGCCCCGAATCCCCAAAATTAATCATCGTAATCAGATTATTCTTTATTATAAATGTGGGCCTTTTGTTTTATGTATTGTGTCCTTAACCCTAGTAATTAATTTTACAATGAATTTGTCATTGTGAAATTTCCTCTGACATGCCCTATTTCACTTGTAAATAACTGTCTGGACTCTTCCAAGCCTCTTCATCTGTGAACCGCCATTCTTTTATTAACTGTTTTAAATTTGCTGTATTCTGACTGGGACAGAGTGCATGACTCGCTTTAAGGCATGTGCCTAACTTGAATCCACTGTTCACACTGTGTTTCATCATGGCACCATTATGGCAACATTATGTCTGTACTGTACTGTAGAAAAATAAAAGACAATTTTCCCAGTCCATGTTCAGGTTGTTATTTGACAAAATGCCTCAACCTAAATGAGAGCAAGTCATAGATGTAGGGACAAATGTGTAAAAAAGGGGTTCAGGGAGAGATGAAAAACAGACAGGTGTAGAGGAAAGTCATAGTTTGCACCATTTTAATTGCCTGTGAAAATGTCATATGCATTGCTGTGAATGGGTTTTTTGTTATTCCGAGGGCAGAATATCACCTGGGGGCAAGATATGTCCTGTCTGTCGCCATGTTGGATTTGTTATAATAATGGGGCTTGTTCGAAATGAGAAAAAGCAATGAAGGCAGCTGACACTTGGGTCAAACACAAAATGTCTTTTAAATGACGGATGAACAGCTAATGTTCTTGGCTAAAGGGAAATGCGTTAGCATCTGTATAGAAATGAGAAGCAAGGCATGGTGAGTTATAAAATGTGCAAAGAAAAAAGGTTAATTGTTTTCATAAACCATTTCAAATAGGGGACCCATGCTTAAATCCGCTGCAACAGTCCCAACTATGTTGTTAAAGGGAGTATACATTTGTCTGACTTAGTAATATCCTGATAAGGGCAGAAGGATGAGAGGTCTAATTGATTTCTAGAGAGAAATTTATTTTAAATTGTATTATCTATTTGTTTGTTTTTCCACGGAAAAGTATAGTATGACGTATTTTTAAACCAGTGTCTGGTTGTCTGTCCATATTTCCAATGTCTTGATTGTCATTGTGGCTGCTTGGGCATTTACCATTTTGTCTCATTCAATAAAGGGACAGCATGTATATTGCCCCAGACACAGGGTAGAAACACACATATGCTGTAGTTATGTTGTGCAGTGCAGCTGTTTCCCCTGGCAACACACATGCCCACTGACCAGAGAATCTGTTCTGAGTTGTCTCCATGCACCAAACAACGAGTAGCTGTTAGGTATCATGAATCAACTATAGAAATAATGCTTATGTAAAAGAAATCATTGAAAAAATAAATTAATCATATATTCTCAATTGGATTTGTTTTCCGTTTTGGCCTGTTGTACATCTCAGATGACCAAAACATCCTAGGTTCTCATCTTGTAATAAGGCAATGCACTCCCAAAAAGTGTCTCTTCTTCCCACTGTTGAATTAATTTGCCTGTGTCTCAAGCCTGAAGGACCATTTAGCAAATCCTCTTTTGATACTAAGTAGCTCTTTAATGCATTGGCCTTTCTTGGTGCAGCCATTTTCAATTAATCCCTTTGCATTATGCATGATTACATTAAACAATTCAATACATTGATATGGACTCTCTGGCTAAGGGAAGACTATGTTAATGGATATAAAATGGAGCTATATCAGTCTGGAATTTATTCATTATTTCACTTGGGTGTTCATAAAAGTAATATATAGGTCCCGTTGACACATTTATCCTAATGCAGCGAATGCTTAGATGTGTTACCTACTAGACTAATAATAAACAATCAATTAGAGAACAGATGCAGGTCTGTCTAGGAGTGGTTGACACAGAAAACATCTTTGAAACAGTACATATCACAGTAGAGATTAATTTAAAGTGGGCGTTGGGCAATACATGAAAAAAAACTCTGACTCAGGCCAAATTGATATATTGATATCTAAATGGGACTGGTATACCATTAAGTATAATAAATGAATCATTTGCAAGTACGGCGGTGATTTTCGTTTTAAATATCATCTTTAAATAAACCTCTGATCCATACTGAGGTCACAATGACTCCATATGGATAGGGTCTCAGGTCTAATTTCCATACTCATTAAGAACAAATACAATGACCCCCTGCCTACACTCATTCTTGCTACTTAGAGTTTTGAGCTTTTAAAACGTGACATCCTCAGCGTGGCTCACAAGTGAAGAGGACAGCGGGCGGTGGCAATGGAGGCGCATATAGAAAATAGGAAAGGAAAGAGAAGAGCCAAAGTTAAGGAGGAGAGAAAGAGCGAGAGAGACAGGGAGCGGAGTACAGAGCCGGAAGAAAGTATGAGAGGCGAGGACATTGTGCAGAGGCTCACCTGCCACTAAATATCTCCTTCAGGCCGTGCTGTGGAGCACTCCTACCATTTCTCCTGTCATTTTACAATCTGTCTCTTCCCTCTCCTCGCCAACTCTCTCCTCCTCTCAGAGTGTCAACTTCCCTTTTGTTGCACTTGGGCTATTAGGGCCTTAAACCTGTCAGAAAACCTGTGGCTACCCTGAAGCCATATACACCGCTGGTGGTGAACCCATCTTATTTTCAGCAGATTTAAAGGTGCCCCGAAATATGCAGATAATTAGTTTTTAGCAACTCGTTCACTGAAGGCCAAAGTGCCAATCAGGTTTGGCTCAATGATGCCGTGCAAACTTTGAGGTGGGTGCCCAACACAAGACATATAGAGTATATGGCCCGGCATTGGCCCGGGAGATAGGTTTTCACAAGATGCACCTGCATCTTTTCCTAATCTACTGTATGTACGCTATAGGGACATCAGATGGAATGGACTGGAAAGAACATCAGCTCAGTGTAATCACAGTAACAATAATCACAAAAAAACAGTGTGATCGCAATAACATCAGTAATAACTGTGTGACAGGCAGGACTGCAATTCATTCTAACATCACTAATTGCAATTACTTTATTTTCTCTGGTATAAAGACCAAAACAGAACATTGTGGAGTGCCTTTGTTGCGTCAGCATAGATTATGTAATCACAAAGACCTGTGGAGGTTAGGCAGGTCAGCCCACAGCGCAGCAATAGAAAACAATGCAAACGACATCATAAACACAACCTCATATGGCGCTCTTCCTGAATGAGCCATGCATCCCTGGCTCTTTAGTGGTGTCACATATTTCACATCTGATAACTGCTAGAGCATAACATTATGTAAACATTTGTTTCAACATCTGATCCTATACATCTGGAGCCGATGCACACATCAGGCACCTACAGTATGTAGACATCTGGACCTTATGTAAACTTATGTAGATTGAGGTGGCTGGGGAGCGGGTCTGGGGTCCCTGGTGATTTGTGTTTTGGGGATGGTGGGAATGGGACTTCTGATGTTTGTTTGTGATTGGAGGGTTGGGGTGATGAGTGTAACATGAGTGGTGGTATTACCTTTTTTTATATATTTTTTTATATATTGTATTGTTTTAACTCATTTTGTATTGTTTTTAATGACGTTGTAGTGTGAAGCACTTTGTGTTACATGAATTTGTATGAAAAGTGCTTTTCAAATAAATATTGATTGGTTGATTGATTGATTGATTGATAAACATGTGTAATCATCTGCAGTCTAGGTACACAGCAGGAGCCTATATAAACATCTGAAGCCTACTTAAACATCTTCATATAAGTCTAAAGAGCAGAAGTGGACTGTAATTGTGTGTTAGTAGCCAAGCAGGGACAGTATGGCCTCAGATTTTTATTCCAGTGTTCTGTATGACACAAGCAGAAACCCATCAGTATAAAGCAGGCAGGACAATATTGGACTGACCATCGGATGCTATTTTAATTGTGTACATGGTTGAGTAAAATACTGTATACTGGAAGACAGCGGTGTTGTTCAGCCTTGTTGTCTGCAGCATAGAATGAACAATAGGTGCTATCTTTGCACTTTTGAAAGATGTCATCCTTCGTGCACACCGTTGGTCGATCAGCTTACGTGTTATTTGCGAGTGCTATCAAGTTTTTACTCACGCAAGCCTTTAGTAAATCTGGCCCTAAGTCATATTTCCCTAAAGGTCTGATAGATACACCACTGGTATTTAAGGCTACTGATTGTAGCTTACATTTATATTTGACATTTAAAAACAAATAAAAGGCCAAGAGAAAAGGAAAGAGCACTATTGCATCATAGTTCATTATAGTGGATGGTGTATTTGTACACCATCCACGAGGGGATGTCTTGGATGACACGCCTCTTCAACATCGCGTGGAAGTCGGGGACAGTGCCAAAGAAGGGGCAGACTAGGGTGGTGGTTGCCCTCTTCAAAAAGGGGGATCAGAGAGTGTGTGCCAATTACAGGGGCATCACACTACTCAGCCTCCCTGGTAAAGTCTACTCCAAGGTGCTGAAAAGGAGGATTTGACCGATTGTCGAACCTCAGATTGAGGAACAACAATGCGGATTCCGTCCTGGTCGTGGAACAACGGACCAGCTCTTTTCTTTAGATCTGGAGAAGGCGTATGACCGGGTCCCCCGGGAGATACTGTGGGAGGTGCTGCAGGAGTATGGGGTGAGGGGG